>NW_020869650.1:50436-71433 GCF_003789085.1 Penaeus vannamei | reverse complement strand
TAGACACAAGGGTTACATTGATTTGATATGACGTAAGGTTATGTAGCTGCCAAGAAGCAATAAGCCATTTTGACCCTTATTGAAGATGCTATGTCTTTCCCTCCCCCTCTCTCTCTCCATTCACTCTCCCTTCTCCTCTTCTTCCCTCTCCCTCTCATCGCTCTCCATCCTCCTCCTCTTTCCTCTCCCTCTCCCTCTTCGTTTCTTTCCTTTCTCCCTCCCTCTTCGTCCGTTTCCTTTCTTCTGCCTCCCTCTCCCTTTCTCCCTTCTCCTCTCCTTTTCTCTCCCCTTCCTCCCCCTACCCCCTTTCCCCCCTTTTCTTCTTTTCTCTCTCTCTCTCTCTCTCTCTCTTCTCGCTCTCTCTCTCTCTCTCTCTCTCCTCTCTCTCTCTCTCTCTCTCTCTCTCTCTCTTCTCTCTCTTTCCTCTCTCTCTCTCTCTCTCTCTCTCTCCTCTTCTCTCTTCAAGTTTCACTTCCTCTTTCCCTCTACTTGCTTCCCTTCATACCTTCTCCCCCTCCCTCTCTCCTTCTTCGTATTCTACCTTCCTCTCATCTCTCCCTCATCCTCTCTTTTTATTCCCTACCGCTATACCTCTTTACTTCGCCCCCTCCCCCCTTCTTCTTTCTTTCTCCTTCTCCTTCTTTATTTCCCTCTTCTCCTTTCTTTTCCCCTCCCTCAGCCTCTCCCCTTCCCTCTTTTACCCTTCTCTTCCTTTTACTTCTTCTTCCATCTCTCCTTCCTAATCTCTCTTTTCTTTCCCTTCTCTATTCACCTTCTTATCCCACTCCCTTTCCTCCTCCTCCTCTTCCTCCCACCCTCCCTTCCTCTCTCCATTACCTCTTTCTCGTCTTTTTCCCTCTCCTCCATTCTCCCTCATTTCTTCCCTCTCTCTGCTTCTCCGTCAGTTTCCAATTGAAAGATTCTTTCTGTATTTCTTGTCATTATTTTCCTATATTTCTTCCTATATTTCTTTGTCATTTCTTCCTACAATTTCTTCTTATATTTCTTCCTATGTTTCTTCCTATATTTCTTTGTCATTTTCTTCCTACATTTTCTTCTTATATTTCTTTCCTATATTTCTTGTCATTTTCTTTCATTTTCTTTCTTAATATTTTCTTCCATTTTCTTCATTTCATATTCATATTCGTCCTATATTTCTGTCATTTTCTCCTACATTCTTCCTATATTTCTTCCTACATTTTCTTCCTATATTTCTTGTCATTTTTTTTCATACATTTCTTCTTATATTTCGTCCTATATTTCTTGCATTTTTCTTCCTACATTTTCTTCCTATATTTCTTCCTACATTTCTTCTTATATTTCTTCCTACATTTCTTCTCATATTTCTTCCTATATTTCTTCCTATATTTCTTGTCATTTTCCTTCCTATATTTCTTTGGCCAAAAGACACTTGATGTACGTGGCGTTCTTAAAAAGGAGGGAAGGGAGGTGGGACACGGATGGAGGGAGAGTCCAAAAGAGAGGGGGAAGAAGGAGGAAGGGAGGGAAGGAGAGAGAAGAGAGAAGGAGGAAAGGAGAGATATATATGGGAGGGAAGAAGAAGGTGTGTATATACACACCAGTGTATATATATGTACACACACACACAACACAATATAGATAGATAGATAGAGATAGATAGATGTGTGTGTGTGTTGTGTGTGTAATTAAATAAATAAAAAAATATATAAATATATGTATATATTATATATATATTATATTATATATATATATATATATAATATATATATATATATATATATATATATATATATATATATATATATATATATATATATAATATATATACGTGCCCCAACGCACCACCCTGTGGCCTGTTTAAACAAGAGAAGCATCCATGACACATAATGGCGATATATAATAAACAGAACCTAAAAAAAAATAATTATCATAAGCACAATAACCCCTCTCCCCATCCCCCCATCCCCCCCAAAAGAACATTAAGAGCCTAAACCGAAAAAAAAGAGAAATGACAGAAAAAAACGAAAAGAAAAGAAAAGAAGAAATAAAGTATAGCATGATGAAGGCAATTGACGGAATGCGAATAAATTCCACAACAAAACTTAGCAGATGAATATGAACAGGGAGGGGGGGTGGGGGTGGGGGCCTGAGAGAGAGAAAGAAGGCAAGGGGGGGTAGGGGGGATGAAGAGACAAGGGAAGAAGGAGTGGAAGGAGAGGTTGAGAGAAGTTAAAAGATGAAAGGGAGGTTAGGAGGAAAAGGAAGAAGGAGAAGAAAAAGGGAAGAGAAGGGATTAAAAGATTGGAAGAGGGAGAGAGAGGTTAAAAAGGTGGAAGAGGGGAGAGAGGAGAAAGAAAGAAAAGGGAAGAAGAGAGAGGTTAAAGATTGGAAGAGGAGAGAAAGGAGAAAGAAGAGAGGTTAAAAGATGGGAAGAGGGAGAGAAGGAGAAAGAAAGAAAAGGGAAGAAGAGAGGTTAAAAGATTGGAAGAGGGGAGAGAAGGAAAAAGAAAGGAAGACAGAGAAGAGAGAAGAAAAGAGGGGTTAAGAGAGGCTCAAAGATGGGGGAGGGAGAAAGAAGAGGAAAGAGGAGGAAGGAGAATGGAGAAAAAAGCAGGGAAAGGGAGAGGGAAGAAGAGAGGAAACGAGAAAAAAGAGAGAGAAGAGGACAAGTAAGAGAAAGAAAGAGAAGAAAAAGAAGGGGATGAGAGAGAGAGAGAGGAGAGAGAGATAGAGAGAGAGGAGAGAGGAGAGAGAGAGAGAGAGATAGACGATGAGAGAGAAGAGACGAGAGAGAGAGAGAGAGAAAGAAAGAAAAGAAAGAGAGAGTTGACAGACAGAAAGATTAGACAGATAAATAGATAGAGAGAAAGATTGTGCGTGGAGAGAAGGGAGAAGGAAAATATTGTGGTTTTGTAAAGCAAAGTACTTCCGGTCTTGGCAAACTTCTTCTCATTATGGGGGGGCGGATGGGTAAGGGGGGGGGGCTTATTTCTTCATGCTTATTGTTTGTTTGTTTGTTTCTTTTTTGTCGAGTAAGGTTTTTTATCTTTCTGTCTTTCTTCTTTTCTTATACACATAACATAACACACACACACACACACACACACACACACACACACACACAACAGACACAAACACATCACACACACAAACACACACACACACACACGCACACACACAAACACTCAAACACACACACACAAACATCACACACACACACACACACACCACACATCACATCACATCACACACACCAAACACACACACACACAACACACACCACCACAACACATCACTCAAAACACACACATCACACAAACACACACAAAACAAACAAACAAAAAACCAATCCCCCTCCCCCTCGAATTCACACAATCTTACAAATGCTAATATTTCTACACATTTTATCGCCTCGAGTATAATAATTTTCATATCTTTTCATACCTTTTTATTAGCAAATACTCTCCAAGATTCAATATATCTCACGGCCCACGATATATATACAATACGTGGGAGTATGCCTGTGTTCTATAAATCAAGGGGTATTAATATGCGAGCGTGTGTGTTTATTTCTCTCTCTCTCTCTATCTATCTATCTATCTATCATCTGTCTGTTTGTCTATCTGTCTGTCTGTCTGTCTCTGTCTCGCTCTCTTTCTCTCTCTCGCTCTGTTTATCATTCTCTCTCTCGCTCTGTTATCTTCTCTCTCTCTCTCTCTCTCTCTCTCTCTCTCTCTCTCTCTCTCTCTCTCTCTCTCTCTCTCTCTCTCTCTCTCTCTCTCTCTCTCTCTCTCTCTCTCTCTCTCTCTCTCTCTCTCTGTTTCATTCTCTCTCTCATTTTCTCTCTCTTTATTCTCTCTCATTCTCTTGTTCAGTCTCTTTTTCATTTTCTCTCTCCATCCATCTCTCTCTTCTCTTTCCTATTATCTCACTCTCTCTATCTATCTATCTATCTCTATCTATCTCTCCCTCTCACTTTTTCTCTTCTCTTCATTCTCTCTCTCTCCATTCTCTTGTATTATATATCTTATTCTCTCCCCTCTCCCTCTCTCTCTCTCTCCCTATCTCCCCCCCCCCCCCTCTCTCTCTCTCTCTCTCTCTCTCTCTCTCTCTTCTCTCTCTCCTCTCTCTCTCTCTCTCTCTCTCTCTCTCTCTCTCTTCCCTCCCTCCCTCCCTCCCTCCCTCCCCTCCCTCCCTCCCTCCCTCCTCCCTCCCCTCTTTCCCTCCCTCTTTCTTTTTTCCCCTCTCTCCCTTTCTCTCCCTCTCTATCTCCCTGTCTTCCCACCCCCTCATTCTCTTCTCTCAACCTTCTCCTATTTCCCAATCTCCCCCCCCCCCCCTTTCCTCATTCCTTCTCTCTCTCTCTTTTCTCTCTTTCTCTCTCCGCCTCACCACACGCGCATTCACTCCCATTGTCTCCCTCCATCTCCCAGAGTCATTCAGCATCCAAGATCGAGCTCACAGCATCAATGATTTCATTATCTTCTTGATCTCACTCATACTCAGCATCCTGCCTGCCCTGTCAACGCTGTTCTATTAATACAAATAAGAGTTTCTGGCAACGAGCTTCACTCTCCTTGTTTCAGTGTACGCACCTTGGTCGTGTACGCAAGGGGTTGATGTGTACGTGTGAGTGTGAGTTTGTATGTACGGTTTTTGTGTGTGGTTGAGTTGATATGTACGTGTGAGTGTGAGTTTGTGTGTACGGTTTTATGTATGTGAGTTGAGTTGATATGTACGTGTGAGTGTGAGTGTGAGTTTGTGTGTACGGTTTTAAGGTATGTGAGTTGAGTTGTGTACGTGTGTGTGTGTTTGTATGTACGGTTTTGTATGTGAGTTGAGTATATGTACGTGTGAGTGTGAGTGTGAGTTTTGTGTGTACGGTTTTAGGTATGTGAGTTGAGTTGATGTGTAGTGTGTGTGTGTTTGTATGTTACGGTTTTATGTATGTGAGTTGAGTTGATATGTACGTGTGAGTGTGAGTGTGAGTTTGTGTGTACGGTTTTATGTATGTGAGTTGAGTTGATATGTACGTGTGAGTGTGAGTTTGTATGTACGGTTTTATGTATGTGAGTTGAGTTGATATGTACGTTGAGTTGTAGTTGTATGTACGGTTTTATGTATGTGAGTTGAGTTGATATGTACGTGTGAGTGTGAGTTTGTGTGTACGGTTTTATGTATGTGATTTGAGTTGATATGTACGTGTGAGTGTGAGTTTGTGTGTACGGTTTTATGTATGTGAGTTGAGTTGATATGTACGTGTGAGTGTGAGTTTGTGTGTACGGTTTTATGTATGTGAGTTGAGTTGATATGTACGTGTGAGTGTGAGTTTGTATGTACGGTTTTATGTATGTGAGTTGAGTTGATATGTACGTTTTCGTGTGAATGATTTTGTGTGTACGGTTTTATGTATGTGAGTTGAGTTGATATGTACGTGTGAGTGTGATTTGTGTGTACGGTTTTATGTATGTGAGTTGAGTTGATATGTACGTGTGAGTGTGAGTTTGTATGTACGGTTTTATGTATGTGAGTTGAGTTGATATGTACGTGTGAGTGTGGAGTTTGTATGTACGGTTTTATGTATGTGAGTTGAGTTGATATGTACGTGTGAGTGTGAGTTTGTATGTACGGTTTTATGTATGGGAGTTGAGTTGATATGTACGTGTGAGTGTGAGTTTGTGTGTACGGTTTTATGTATGTGAGTTGAGTTGATATGTACGTGTGAGTGTGAGTTTGTATGTACGGTTTTATGTATGTGAGTTGAGTTGATGTGTACGTGTGAGTGTGATTTTGTATGTACGGTTTTATGTATGTGAGTTGAGTTGATATGTACGTGTGAGTGTGAGTTTGTGTGTACGGTTTTATGTATGTGAGTTGAGTTGATATGTACGTTTTCGTGTGAATGATTTGTGTGGCACGGTTTTATGTATGTGAGTTGAGTTGATATGTACGTGTGAGTGTGAGTTTGTATGTACGGTTTTATGTATGTGAGTTGAGTTGATATGTACGTTTTCGTGTGAATGATTTTGTGTGTACGGTTTTATGTATGTGAGTTGAGTTGATATGTACGTCGTGTGAACTTGTATGTACGGTTTTATGTATGTGAGTTGAGTTGATATGTACGTTTCGTGTGAACTTGTTGTACGGTTTTTATGTATGTGAGTTGAGTTGATGTGTACGTGTGAGTGTGATTTTGTATGTACGGTTTTATGTATGTGAGTTGAGTTGATATGTACGTTTTCGTGTGAATGATTTTGTATGTACGGTTTTATGTATGTGAGAGTTTTTTTGTGTGTATGTACTTGAGTGTGTGAGTAATTTTACGTATATGTATTTCTGGATGTGTTCATATACTCATGTAAGTAGTTCTCCATGTGCGTGCAAACACAAACACACACATCTAATCAGAAGCAAAACAAAACAATTATTCGAACAATCACAAACAAACATATGACCAAACACGCACAAACAAACAGTCAAAAACAATCACCCAAAACATAAACAGCCAAACAATCACAAACAGTCAACCACACAACCAACATACAAAACACAACAACGAACAAACAGACACAAACAAACAGTCACAAACAATCACCCAAAACACATACAGCCAAACCAATCACAAACAATCAACCACAACACCAACATACACACAAAACACGAACAAAACAGGCACATGCAAACAACCACAAAGAACCAACCAACCACAAACAAACAAACATACAAAACACAAACAAACACAGACGACATACAAACACCAACACGAACAACAGACACAATGCACGCAACACAAAGAACGCGAAACACATACAACCAAACAACCAAAACAATCAACCATAAACGAACATACACACAAAACACACATACAACCAACCACAAACAAACAAACATAAAAACACAAACAAACATACAAACAATTAAACAAACACAAACATACACAACATACAACCACAAACAACAAACACACCCCAAAAAAACAACACCACAACAATCAACCACAAACAATCACCCCAANAGTGTGAGTTTTGTGTGTACGGTTTTATGTATGTGGTGATGATACGTGTGAGTGTGAGTTTGTATGTACGGTTTGTTATGTATGTGAGTTGAGTTGATATGTACGTGTGAGTGTGAGTTTTGTATGTACGGTTTTATGTATGTGAGTTGAGTTGATGTGTATGTGAGTGTGAGATGTACGGTTTTATGTATGTGAGTTGAGTTGATATGTACGTGTGAGTGTGAGTTTGTGTGTACGTTTATGTATGTGAGTTGAGTTGATATGTAGTGTAGTGTGAGTTTGTATGTAGGTTTTATGTATGTGAGTTGAGTTGATATGTACGTGTGTGAGTGTGAGTTTGTTGTAGGTTTTATGTATGTGAGTTGAGTTGATATGTACGTGTGAGTGTGATTTTGTATGTACGGTTTTATGTATGTGAGTTGAGTTGATATGTACGTGTGAGTGTGAGTTTGTGTGTGTTTTAATGTATGTGAGTTGAGTTGTGTAGTGATGTGTTTGTATGTACGGTTTTATGTATGTGAGTTGAGTTGATATGTACGTGTGAGTGTGAGTTTGTATGTACGGTTTTATGTATGTGAGTTGAGTTGATATGTACGTGTGAGTGTGAGTATGTACGGTTTTATGTATGTGAGTTTGAGTTGAATGTACGTGGTGAGTGTGAGTTTGTATGTACGGTTTATGTATGTGAGTTGAGTTGATATGTACGTGTGATGTGAGTTGTATGTACGGTTTGTATGTATGTGAGTTGAGTGATATGTACGTGTGAGTGTGAGTTTGTATGTACGGTTTATTGTATGTGAGTTTGGTTGATATGTACGTGTGAGTGTGATTTTGTATGTACGGTTTTATGTATGTGAGTTGAGTTGATGTGTACGTGTGAGTGTGATTTGTTGGTACGGTTTATGTATGTGAGTTTGAGTTGATATGTACGTGTGAGTGTGAGTTTGTATGTTTTATGTATGTGAGTTGAGTTGATATGTACGTTTTCGTGTGAATGATTTTGTGTGTACGGTTTTATGTATGTGAGTTGAGTTGATATGTACGTGTGAGTGTGAGTTTGTATGTACGGTTTTATGTATGTAAGTTGATATGTACGTTTTCGTGTGAATGATTTTGTATGTACGGTTTTATGTATGTGAGTTTTTTTGTGTGTGTGTATGTATTTGAGTGTGTGAGTAAATTTACGTATATGTATCTATGGATGTGTTCATGTACTCATGTAAGTAGTTCTCCATGTGCGTACAAACACGCAAATACACACATCCAATCACAAGCAAAACAAAGCAAATAATCGAACAAACATAAACAAACATATACAAACACGCCAAACAAACAGTCACAACACAACCAACCACAATCAACCATAAATAAACAACCACAAACAAATAGACACATGAAAACAACCACAAATAACCTACCAAAACACATACAGCCAAACAACCACAAACAATCAACCACAAACCAACATAAAAACACAAACACGAACAAACAGACACATGCAAACAACCACAAAGAACCAACCAACCACAAACAAACAAACATACAAACACAAACAAACACAGACGAACATAAAACCACACGAACAAAAGACACAAGGCAAACACCAAAGAACAACCAAAAACATACAACAAACAACCACAAATAATCAACCACAAACGAACATACAAACACAAACACACATACAACCAACCACAAACAAACAAACATAAAAACACAAACAAGCATACAAACAAATGAAACAAACATACAAACACAACACACAATACAACCAAACACAAACAAACAAACATAAAAACCAAACAAACAAACATAAAACACAAACACATACAACCAACCACAAACAAACAACCCAAACAAACAAACAAACACACAAACAACACAAACAAACACAGCCACCGACGCTTCAAAGTCACGAGAGAGCGATTTCACGAAGCCAATAAACTCGCCCCGACACCGACGAATCGACACTGCGCCCCCGGTGATTGACAGGTGCCAACACGTGTCCGCCTGTGATTAGAACGAGCCGGCGACCGTGGCATACCTGCATCCTAACGGAGAGATGCTTCGGGGCGGGGTGGGTGGGGGGATGGGTGGGGTAGGGTGGGGGATGGGGGGTGAGGGGGGTGGGAGAGGGGGAGGGGGAAGATGGGGGTGAGAGGGGGGGTTGGGGGTAGGGGGATGAGGGGTGAGGGGGGGGAAAGGGGGGTGGATGGGGGTGGATGAGGGGGAAGGGGGAAGGGGGGAGTTGGGGAGGGGCGAAAAGGGGTGGGGAAGATGGGGAGGGGTTGAAGGGGGGGAGGAAAAGGGGTGGGGGAAGAGGGGGAGGGGTGGGTTTGGGGGTAGGGGGTGGGGAAGATGGGGAGGGGGAAAGGGGTAGGGGAAGATATATATGTATATACACAAAATGTGAGTATGTCTGCAGAAAAGAAAAAGATGAAAGAAAGAGAGAAAAAGAGAAAGACACGAAAAACGTAATAATAATCCCGATCCGGACTTACGATAGACTTGTCAAAGGCGTTACTGAACAGCTCTCTCATATTTTTTTCTCCGATTTCCCCTTATTCCTCTCTTTATTAGCGTGTTGCTTCGTAAATTATACCGAAGCGAGAGCACTGGCGTCCTGTGCCCTGTAGCATTGCTTTCTTAGGAGCATCCTTATTACGCTATCCGTTTCTGCTCAATTTTCTTCCTTTCATTGGTCGCTGGAGGGGGAGGGGGGCAGGCGGGGGGACGGGGGGAGGGGGGGCAGCGGGGAGGGGGGGAGGGGGCAGCGGGGGGCGAGGGGAGGGGGAGCGGGGGGGGGAGGGAGGAGGCCGGGTGGGGAGGGCGGGGGCGAAGGGGAGGGGGGAGGGGAGGGGGTTGTTTGTGTTAGGTTGTCTGTGTGTTTTATTCTTTTTCGTTTTTTGGGGGGGGTCAGGTCTTCGTCTTTCTTCGCGTGTTTGTTTGTTTGTTTCGTGTCTGTTTGTGTTTGTTATTTTCTTTCGGTTTTTGCTCAGTTTCTCGTCTTTTTCTACGTGTTTGTTTGTTTGTTTGTGTCTGCTTGTATGAATGTTTATTATTCTTTCGGGATTTTTTGGGTCAGTTTTTCATTTTTCTTCTGCGTGTTTGTTTGTTTGTGTTTGTGTGAGTGTTATTACTCATTCGGTTTTTACTCAATTGTTATTTTTTCTGATGGGTATTTGTTTGTTTGTGTCTGTTTGTCTGAGTGTTATTATTCTTTCGGTTTTTGCTCAATTACATCTTTCTACTAGGTCCTTGTTTGTTTGTCTTTGTTTGTGTGTGTTGTTACTCATTCGTTTTTTTTTTGCTCAATTGTCATCTTTCTTCTGGGTGTTTGTTTGTTTGTGTCTGTTTTGAGTGTTATTATTCATTTGCTTTTGGCTCAGTTCTCATTTTTTCTGCTGGGTGTTTCTTTGTTTGTTTTTATTTGTTTTCCTGAGTGTTATTATTAATTCGTCTTTTGCACAATTGTTTTTTTTCTGAGTGGGTTTGGGTGTGTGTGTTTGTTTTCTTGTGTTTGTGTGTTTGTCTGTGTCTAATTACAATATAATTTTCTGAACTACTTTTGTTTTCTGACATTTGTTTGTTTGTTTTTGTTTCTTTGTCTTATGTGTATTCATTTATCTATCAAAGACTTTATTCAAATAAGAAAATAAATAAACTCGACCAAATATAGACATTCGATATCAATAACCATTACACAATGACCAAAAATAACAAAAAAATAGAGAACTAACAACAAGGACATGACATGACATGACACCGACGTTTGAGAGAAGTCAGTGTATATTAATGACATCAGGATGACAGTGTAGAGTGACGCTGATTTCATTGTACAGTGACAGTGACATCCAGAGAAAAGGAGGGATTGAGTGGTATAAAGGGAGGAAGAAGGAAGAAGGAAAGGAGTGAAAGGAGGAGGAAGAGGAAGAGAGGGAGGGGGTGGAAGAAGGGAGAAGGAAGGGGTGAAGGAAAGGCGGAGGGAAGAGGGGGAGAGGTGGAAGAAGGGAGAAGGAAGGGGTGAAGGAGAGGAGAAGGGAGGGGGTGGAAGAAGGGAGAAGGAATGGGTGAGGGAGGAGGAGGGAGAGAGGGAGGGGGTGGAAGAAGGGAGAAGGAAAAGGAGGAAGAGGGAGAGGAGGGAGGGGGTGGAAGAAGGGAGAAGGAGGAGTGAAGGAGAGGAAGGAGGAGGAAGAGAAGGAGGGGATGGAAGAAGGGAGAAGGAAGGGGTGAAGGAGAGGAGGAAGAGGAAGAGAGGGAGGGGTGGAAGAGGAGAAGGAAGGAGTGAAGGAGAGGAGGAGAGGAAGAGAGGAGGGGGTGGAAGAAGGGAGAAGGAAGGAGTGAAGGAGAGGAGGAAGAGGAAGAGAGGGAGAGGGTGGAAGAAGGGAGAAGGAAGGAGTGAAGGAGAGGGGGAGGAAGAGGGGGAGAGTGGAAGAAGGAGAAGGAAGAGGAGGGGAGAGAGGGAGAGGGTGGAAGAGGAAAATTTTGGAAAGGGGGAGGGTGGGAAAGATGGGAAGGGAAGGGGTAAGGAGAGAAGAGGAATAGGAGAGGGGGAAGAAGAAGGGAGAAGGAAGGAAAAGGAAGGGGTGAAGGAAAGGAGAAGAGGAAGGAGGGAGGGTGGAAGAGGAGGATTTTGGAGAGGGGAGGGAAAGGGGGGGAAGGGGAACGTGATAAGGAGAGAATAAGGAATAAGGGAAAGGAGGAAGAGGGGAAGGCGAAGGGGAATGTAAGAGGAGAGAGGTTAGAGAGGAGTAGAAGGGAATGGATAGGAAAGAAAGATGAGGTATGTTTGGGGAAGGGGGAAAATGGGGAATTGATAAAGGGAGAAAAAGAGGGACAAATAACACGGTATAAGAGGGGAAAAGAGGAGAAATATAGGGAAAGAAAAGTGAAGGACAGAAGTTGACGAAAATAAGAGAGAGAAGGAAAAAGAGAAAAATTGGCCGACGAATGGAGGAAGGAAAGGAGAGGGCAAGGGGCGAGGGGAGTGGTGGGGAAGAGGGGGAAACAAAGGGGTTATGAGACAGGGGAATACATAGGTGTGGGGGAGAAATTTTGACAGAATGTAACTAAGCGGGGTGTGTCGGGAGAAGGGGGGGGGGAGGGGGAGGGAGGGGGGGGAGGGGTTAACGGAAGGGAGAGGGGAGTGAAGAAGATGGGGTGAGAAGGGAGCCTGGAGAGATAAGGGAAAAGGGGATGTGAGGGGACAAGACCACAGTGAGAAGAGGGACATTGAAAATGAGGGGAGATGGAGGGAGGGGGGAGGAGAAATGAGTGAGGGGATAAGAGGACAAGAATACAATGAGGTGAGGGACAGGGGAAATGAGGGGAGATAGGGAGAAGGAACAAGAACACAGCGAGGAGAGGGGAAGATGGGATGTGAGGGGAGACGGGTGAGGGGAAACGACCACAGCGAGAGAGGCGAGGAAAGATGAGAGGAAGGGGGTAGAGTGAGGCCATTGTGAGGCGAATAAAAGTATATAAAAAAGGAAAGGTTACGGATGAGGGGAAGAGACGGTAGTGAGGGGAAAATTGGCATAGAACGAAGGCGATTTTCTCCGAGGGAAAATGTTGTTAAGGATACTCAGAGGAGGAGATAAGAAATGGAGAGAAGAAGAGATAGAAGAGAAGAGAGAGAGAGAGAGAGAGAGAGAGAGAGAGAGAGAGAGGAGAGAGAAGAGAGAGAGAAGAGAGAGAGACAAAAAGAAAAAGAGAGAGAGAAAAAAAGAGAAAAAAAAAGAAAGAGAACAGAAAAAAAAAGAAAAAAAACACAAAACGAAAAAAGAAACACAGAAGAAAAGAAATAAAACATAGAAAAGGAAACAGCAGGATTCGACCATAAGGCGAGAAATAGGAGGAAGCTGGGAATGAGAAGTGTCCGAGGGGGGAGGGGGCGAGAGGCTGAGGAGGAGAGGAAGAGGGGGAGTAGAGAGGGAGTAGAGAGGGAGGAGCGAAGGAGAGGGGGGAGGAGGGGCGGAGTTGAAGAGGAGGAAACCCGCCCACGAGAAATATGTAAGGAGGAAGGAGAAGAAGAAATCTCAAGACACGCAGCAGGTTGTGACATGGAGAGGAAGATGACAAAGGGGGAGGAAGCAAGCCGTGATAAAAGAGTAATAGCAGGGAGGGTCGCGTGTGAAATGGGGAGGGAGATGTCCGTAGAGTTTTCGCGTCGTGAGAGAGAGAGGGAGAGAAGAGGAGGAGAGAGGGGAGAGGGGGAGAGAGAGAGAGAGAGAGAGAGAGAGAGAGAGAGGAGAGGGAGAGAGAGAGAGAGAGAGAGAGAGAGAGAGAGAGAGAGAGAGAGAGAGAGAGAGAGGAGAGAGAGAGAGAGAGAGAGAGAGAGAGAGAAGGAGAGAGAGAAAGGAGGAAGAAGAAGAAGAAGAGAGAGAGAGAAGAGAGAGAAGAGAGAGAGAGAGAGAGAGAGAGAGAGAGGAGAGAGAGAGAGAGAAGAGAGAGAGAGAGAGAGAGAGAGAGAGAGAGAGAGAGGAGAGAGAAAAGAAAAAGAGAGAGAGAGATAGAAAGAGAGAAATAGGGAGGGAGCGAGGGGGAGGAAAGGTATGGAGTCGGTAAGAAAAAATAAAGAAAACGAGAAATGAATAGAGAAGAGAAGGAAAGATGGATGATTTAAGGATTGAATACAATACAGGGGATTTTATGGTATAAAAGAAAGGAAGTGGAAGATAATAAAAAGAAGTGATAAAGGAGCTTGACTTCAAGAATATAAGAATCACAAATATAAACAAGGCAAATACTTTTAAATAAATCAAATAATTAGAATAATTCTAAGACTTAAGATAAACATTAAGAATAAAGAAACGAAAATAGAGAGCAAGAAAAAAACGCAAAAATTCTGATAACAAAAAAAATCTTATTCTTACAAACTTTCTTGACATTTTCGACCTCCTTTTTTCAGGTCATTTTTCTACTTTATGACATTTATATTAAGAAATCGTAAGTATCTCAAACTTTTATTCTTTTTTCATCACTGCATTACAAATATCTCACATTCTTCAGTTAAATTGCCCAAGTTCTTTTTTCAAGGTTTTATGAACTCAATTCCTCATGTTTATTTACCTCATTAATTCTACTTATCTACGCTTAACTTCATGCTTGTACATCTTCTCTCTCTCTCTCTTCTCTCTCTCTCTCTCTCTCTCTCTCTCTCTCTCTCTCTCTCTCTCTCTCTCGTCTCTCTCTCTCTCTCTCTTCCTCTCTCCTCTCGTCTCTCTCTCTCTCTTCTCTCTCTCTCTCTCTCTCTCTTCTCTCTCTCTCTCTCTCTCTCTCTCTCTCTCTCTCTCTCTCTCCTCTCTCTCTCTCTCTCTCTCTCTCTCTGTCTCTCTTCCTTCAATTTCCTTCTATTTTTGGTCGAAATATATCTTATTTACACAAGGATGAAGATACATAATAAAAGCAATAAAGATAGGAAACACAAGGAGAGAAGAAATAACAGCTGATCGTAAAATTTAATCTGTGATATTATAGAGAAAGTCAGACACAGAAGCGGGCTAAAGACAGACAGACAAAGAGCAGATAACAATAAGATGACAATATTTAGACAGACAGATAAGACGGGAAAGACTGACGACACAGACAGACAAAGAATTTAGAAGCGGATATTATAGACAGACAGATAGACGGGAAAGACACAGAGTGACAGACAAAGAACAGAGTCGAGAACTGATAGCAGGCACAGCACGAACAGCACTAATAGGACAGACATACAGATGGAAAGACTCGGCGAGGACAGACAAACGGACGAACCTGTAGACAGACGAGGAGACAATAGACAGACAGGATGGAAAAAGAACTGACCGACCAGACAAAAAGACAGAAAGACAACTAGACAGACAGACAAACGGAGAGAGAAGTACTGTCAGTGGTGGGGATAACACGGAATAACACATTACCTTTTAGACGGACGATGTCTAGAGAAATGATAGGAATTCGAAGAGAGGGAACAGAGGGCATGAGGAGAAAGAGAGAGAGAGAGAGAGAGAGAGAGGAGAGAGAGAGAGAGAGAGAGAGAGAGAGAGAGAAAGAGAGAGGAGAGAGGAGAGAGAGAGAGAGAGAAGAGAGAGAGAGAGAAGAGAGAGAGAGAGAGAGAGAGAGAGAGAGAGAGAGAGAGAGAGATGAGAGCAAGAATCACTACAAAACACAATGCAAATTTATCTTTCTTCTCTTTCTTATTGTTCTCCTTTTCTTCTCTTCTTCTTCTTCCTTCTTACCTCTTCTTTTTTATGTATTCTTTTTCTTTTCTTTTCCTCCATCATCACTTATTATTTCGTCTTTTTCTTCTTCTTTTTTCTTTCGTCTTCCCGTTCTTCTTCTTCTTCCTCCTCCACCATTATCTATTCTTTCTTAATTTTTTCTTCTTTCTCTCTCTTCTTCTAATAAAACGAGTATTTCTTCTTCTTCTTCTCTTCTTCTTCTTCTTCTTCTTCTTCTAACAGAGAGTCTATTTCTTTTCCCTTCTTTTCTTCTTCTTCTAATTAAAACGTCTATGTCTTCTTTCTTCTCTTCTTCTCTTCTTCTTCTCCTTCCTCCTCCTTCCTCCTCCTCTTCTTCTTCTTCTTCTTCCTCTTCTCCTTCTTTTAACAGAATGTCTATTTCTTCTTATTATTATTATTCCCCTTCCCCATCTTCCTCCTCCTTCTCCTCCTCCTCTTCTTCTTCCTTTTACAAACCAACAGAAGGAAGCGAAGAAATATGTCTTCCCTCCTCGCCTCACGAAGAAAACCACGGTATGTCTGTTTCTTCTTCTTCTTCTTCCTCTTCTCCTTCTAAAAGAATGTCATATTTCTTCTTTTCTCTTCCTCCTTTTCTTCTTCTTCTTCCTCTTCTCCTTCTTCTAACGGAACGTCTGTTTTTTATTTTCTTCTTCTTTTTCTTCCTTCTCTTCTTCTTCCTCCTCTTCTTCCTCATCCTCTTTTTTTCCTCCCTTCTTCTTCCTCCTCTTTTCCTCCTCCTTCTTATTCTTCCTCCTCTTCTTCTCCCTCTTCTTCTTCTAACGCAGAACATCTATTTTCTTCTTTTCCTCTTCTTCCCCTTCCCATCTCCCTCTTCTACCACCTCCTCCATCTTCTTCCTCCGTCCTCCTCCTCCTCCTGCTCCTCTTCTCCTCTCTCCTCATCCTCCTTTCTTCTCTCTCCTCCCACTTCCTCCTCCTCCTTTCTTTCCTCCTCTTCCTCCACCTCCTCCTCTTCTTCCTTCCTCTCCTACTTTCCTCCTCCTTCCTCCTCCTCTTCTTCCTCCTCCCCCTCCTCCCCCTCCTCCTCCCCCCCCTCCTCCTCTAACAGAAGAACCCAAGAAATATGTCTTCCTCCCCCCCCTCCCGCCCGCCTCACGAAGAAAACCTCGGTACCTGATACATAGCTTTCAAATGAGTAATTTTTTATCTGTCAAGCCCAAAACCTCGGCTTCGAGGCTGAGTGATTACTCAAACTGGGTCTTCCGCTATGCTAGAAGGGAGAGGAGGAGGAGGTGGAGGGGAGGAAGGATGGGGGGAGGGAGGGGGGAGGTGGGGTGGGGAGGTGGGGTGGGGTGGTGGTGTGGGAGTGAGGGTGGAGGTGTGGGGTGGGGAGGAGGAGGATGGGGTGGATGGGGGAGAGGGGGTGGGGAGGGAGGAGGGGAGGGGAGGGGGAGGTGGAGGATGGAGGTGGAAGGTGAGAGGAGGAGTGGAGGAGGAAGAGGGAGAGGAGGAGGTGGAGGTGAAGGAGGGAGGAAGGATGGGTGGGAGAGGCGTGGAGGAAGAAGGGGAGAGGGAGGAGGAGGAGGAGGAGGGGAATGAGGACGAGAAGAACAAGAAGAACAAAAAGAAGAGAAAGATTAGAAAAGGAAGAAGAAGAAGACAAAGAAGACGATGATGAAAGAATAATAATAATAAAAATGAAATAATGAAAAGAAGAAGACGAAGAAGAGGCGGAGGAGAAGAGGAAAGAAAAATGTTAATGGGTTTAAGGCAGTGATATGTGGTGGGTATTTAGCATTCGTCTGTGCCTTTTGGTATGCATATTTTGTGTGTCAGTCTCTGTATGTATGTGCGTATTTGCATGTATACACACACACACACACACACACACACACATATATATATATATATATATATATATATATATATATATATATATATATATATATATATATATATATATATATATATATATATATATATATATATATATATATATATATATATATATATATATATATATATATATATATATATATATATATATATATATATATATATATATATATATATATATGTATATATACATATATATATATATATATATATATATATATATATATATATATATATATATATATATATATATATATATATATTATATATATATATATATATATATATATATATATATATATATATATAATATATATATATATATATATATATATATATATATATATATATATATATATATATATATATATATATATATATATATATATATATATATATATATATATATATATATATATATATATATATATATATATAATATATATATATATATATATATATATATATATATTATATTTATATATATAAACTCCATCGCCTTTTTCTTCCTTAGTCTCTCATATTTCATTTTTATCGCAAATATTGGCCCCTTCCCTCTTCATCCTCCATTTTCTCCTTGCCCTCTTCCTTCTCTTACCACTCTCCCTCTTCCTTCCCTTTCCCCTCTCCCTCTTTTTCCCTTTCTTTCTGTCTCTCCTTCTTCCTCACCCCCTTCGCCCTCTTCCTCCCTTCCTCCCTTCCTCCCTTGTTCTCCTCCTATTTTTCCCCGTTTCCTTCTTCCTCTTCCTCTTTCTCCCCTTCTCCTTTTTTTCCCTGTCCCCCTTCCTGTCTTCCTCTCTTCTCCCTCTCCTTCTTCCCCCCCTCCTGTTCCTCTCCCCTCTTTCTTCAATTTCTCCCTTCCTTTTCATTCTTCCCTCTTCTCCCTACTTCTTTTCCTCTCCCCTCCCCTTTCTCCCAAATTCTCCCTCTTCCTCTTTCTTATCGTCATCCCCCCTCCTTCCCCCCTCCTTACCCCCTCCTTCCCCTCTCCTTCCCCTCTTCTTCCCATCTCCTTCTTTTCCTCTCCCCTCCCCTCTTTCTCCCAACTTCTCCCTCTTCCTCCTTTCTTATCGTCCTTCCTCTCTCCTTCCCCCTCCTTCCCTCTCCTTCCCTCTCCTCCCCTCTTCTTCCCATCTCCTTCTTTCCCTCTCCCCTCCCCTCTTTCTCCCAACTTCTCCCTCTTCCTCTTTTCTTATCGTCCTTCCCCCCTCCTTCCCCCTCCTTCCCCCTCCTTCCCCCTCCTTCCCCTCTCTTAACTTATCTCGAAAGGAAAAAGGAAATTAACTTTGATATATTACCAGGCTTTCCGAATCCCAAATATTCCGATCAATAAAAATGAGATAAAGTTACGATAAAGCATAATAAGAGAAATAGAAGAATAAAGAAGAACGAAAAGGGAAGAAATAGAGACGATGGAAAGTAATAAAAAAAGTAAAAATGAATAGGAAAAATATAGAATTTAATTAAAAAGGAAAATAAAAAAGAAATCAGACAAAAATAAAAAAAAGGAAAAAAATGAAAGAATGAGGAAAGGAAAAAAGAAAGAAAGAGAGAAAAAATGAAGAATAAAGAAAGGAAAAGAAGAATAAAGAAAGGAAAACACGAATAAAGAAAGGAAAAGAAGAAGAAAGAAAGGAAAAGAAGAAGAAAGAAAGAAAAAGAAGAATGAAAGAGGGGAGAGAAGAGAAGCTGGGAGAATCTGCTGTAACTTTTGTGTGTCTTGACAACAACTGCCTCATCTTTTACTGTTATTTCGTCACCTGTCATATCACCGAGTTTCTTTTTTTTTTTTTTTCTTTTTTTGTAATAGCACTCATTCTTTTATTCTATTTTTTTCTTCTTCCTTTGCTTTTTCCTTTTGTTCTTTCAATTTCTTTCTTATTTTTCTGGTTCGGGACTTTTTCTTCTATTTTTTTATTATCTATCCCTATAGTATATATTCTTTCTTATTATTGACTATGTGTGTGAAAAAGGGATGTACGAAAACACACACACACAAGCACACACACACACACACAACACACGCACACACACACAAACACACACACATACACACAACACACACACACACACAACACACACACACACACACACACACACAGCCTACCGACGCAGGAAGACAACATAAATAAAACTTACATAGGCCTGACTGCCAGACCGCGACCCTAAGATACTTATTTACTACTGCATATAAGACCTTATTATTTCACTCCTCACTTGGCTGTCGATAAGGGTCTTACGCACATACGCACATACGCACACACACGAGCCTCTGTGTGTATGTGTGTGACAGAGAGAGAGAGAGATGGAGGGTGGAGGAGCGAATGAGAGAGAGAGAAGGGGTGGGGGAAGGAGAGGGTGGGTGAGGAAGAGGGAGGGATGGGGGGAAGGAGAGAGGGAAGGAGGGTAAGAGAGAGAGAGAGGAAGAGAGAGATGAGGAGCGAATAGAGAGAGAGATGGAGGGGGGTGAGGAAGAGGGAGGAGGGGGAGGAAGGATGAGGGAGGGTGAGAGAGAGAGAGGAAAGAGAGCGATGGAGTTGTGGTGGAGCGAATACGAGAGAGAGAGGATGGGAGGGAGGAAGGAGAGAGGGAGGTTGAGAGTGAGAGAGGGAAAAGTGGAAGAGAGAGAGAGAGAGAGAGAGAGAGAGAGAAGAAGAAGGTTTAACAGTATGTCATTTTCCTTGTATTTCCCATGAGTGTTCGTATCCATGCATTTATCTACTTATCCATCTCAGTCTGCATAAACATACATATTTTTCATTCGCAAATCCATACAAAAAACACGATTAAAAAACAACAAATACAAAAGAACATCTACGAAAAGAGGCACAAAAGACAAAAAAAAAAAAAAAAAAAAAAAAAAAAAAAAAATCCCAGCCTACAGATCCGATCCAGACGAGGAATCCTCACCCTGTCTGACTCATTAAGCATCTTCACAGAAAGAGTTCATTAGAGCCGAGGGTTTAATTGCATCAATGATCAGCGTTATTCATGTCTGATCGCAGTTGGTGATTTCTCGCGTCTGCCTTTAAGGGTCGGGATGGTCGGCGAGGAATTGTGGGTTGGAATTATTCACAATTCTGTCGAGAAATGGAGTTTTGTTTTTTTTCTCGATGTCGTTGTCTCTCGTTATTTAGGTATTGTTGTCTATGATTTATGATATACATTCATATATCATATATAGATATGTAAACATATATATATATATATATATATATATATATATATATATATATATATACATATATGTATATATATATATATATATATATATATATATATATATATATATATATATATATATATATATATATTACATGTGTGTGTGTGTGTGTGTGTGTGTGGTGTGTTATATATATATATATATATATATATATATATATTATATATATATATAATATATATATATATATATATATATATATATATATTCACACGATCAGGAGCCGAAACCCCTCGCAGGCAATTAGGACCGAAGTCGCCCACAAAATAGATCGAACGCCCTCGGTCCCTCCCCCCCCCACCCACCCCCACCCCCCCGGCGCTATCAGTTGCCACGGCGGGACTAAAACGCATGATGAGTGTATGGGCACTGCTTCCTTGTCGGACCGGGCTGCCCAGTGCCACGTGTTCTCGGGCTATTTTTTCCCCTTCTGATTCTCGGCTTTATTTCCATTTTCTTTTTTTCTTTTTCTTCTTTTTTGTTTTTTGTTGTTGTTTTCTGTCTTTTGCTTGTTGATGAATATTGTTGTGGGAGAATTGGAATTAGGAAAGAGAGTTAAGTGAAAGTATACCGAAAAAATACCTTTTGGATGTTTCTGTCTTCTCTCCTCTCTCTCCTGCTTCACTCTGCTCGTCTCTCTCTCACCGTCTCTCCGTGCTCCTCTCTCGTCTCTGCTCTCTCTCTCGTTGTCCCTCCCTT
>NW_020869650.1:37841-42841 GCF_003789085.1 Penaeus vannamei | reverse complement strand
GTGGGAGGAGGAGAGGAAGGGGGAAAGGGGTATGGGGTTGGGGGGTGTGGGGGAGGAGGAAGAGAGGGGAGGGTGATGTGTTCAGGGTAGAGGGTATGGAGGCGAGTTGGAAAGGGGTAAGGGTAAGGGAGATGGGTTGAAAAAGTAATGGTGTAGGCAGGGGAAGAGTGGAGGAGGAGGTAATGAGGGAGGGTGAATGGTGGGGTCAAGGGAAGGGGGGGGGGGGTAAGGAGGCCATCGTATCAAGCTTGTAAGTGAATGTGCGTTTTCGGGGAGAGAAAAGAAGGTTTCTATTGTTAGACGCCCTGTTTGGGAAATAGTCAAAGTCGAAATCAACACAACACACATATCACAAACACCGCACACACACACAACACACGACACACACACACACACGCATGAGTATATATATAATAATATAATAATAATAATATATATATTATAATATATATATATATATATGATATATATGCCACATATGTAATATATATTTATATATATTATATATAGTATAGTATATATATAATATATATACAATATATTTATATATATACAGTATATGTTACATATGTATATATATTTATATCATACATATATATAATATATATATATAATATAATATATACATTGTATGATATGTGTGTGGGGTGTGTGTGTTCTCTCTCTCTTCGTCTCCCCATCTGCCTCTCTAGTCTCTCTATCTCTTCTCTTCTCTATATATATATATAATATATATTATATATATATATATATATAATATATAATATACATACATATTATTCTATACAACAACACACATCACACACACACACACACACACACACACACACACACAACACACACAACACACACACATACATAATATATATATATAATATATATATATATATATATATATATATATATAGTATATATATATGTGTATATATATATATATATAATATAATATATATATATATATATATATATATATATATATATATATATATATATAGTTCTATATATATTATATATATTCATATATAAATAATCATATAATGCTATATATATTATTATATAAGTTAATATATT
This sequence comes from Penaeus vannamei, assembly GCF_003789085.1. Lineage (NCBI taxonomy): Eukaryota > Metazoa > Arthropoda > Malacostraca > Decapoda > Penaeidae > Penaeus > Penaeus vannamei. Next base: position 41,770 of record NW_020869650.1, on the reverse strand, counting down.
ACCTTGTTATGTGTTGATATGGTGTTCCTGTTTGTGTGTGCTTCTGTGAGATATATGTATGTATATATATAGTATATATATATTATATATATATATATGTGTGGTGTGGTGTGTGTGTGGTGTGTGTTGTTGTGCTGTGTGTGTGTGTGTGTGTGTGTTGTGTGTGTGTGTGTGTGTGTGTGTGCGCTGTGTGTACACGTGGTTATGGTATGTATCTATGTATATATAAAAGTTGAAAAGTAATACAGAAATTATATGTTGATAATTGCATCTGAGAGAAATGTATAAAAAATTACTATTATATTCCTATAAATAATTTTCTATAATCAATAAGAATATGCAGAAAGAACAAACCGCAGACAGACACATATATAGTTGAATACAATTTTAAAAAACTAGTGTTGAAATCTATGCTAATGACAATAGACGGATTGAATCCCATATGCAAATTATAAACCCAACCACTCGTCTAATGGAACGAAAGGTTTTTTGGAACTTATGGAATTCCCCGCGTAATTAATGACGATGACCAACAGGCTTTTGTTCATAACGCAATAAGTGTTAATTAGCTTATGTACTCACCGCAGAGTGAAGATGAGGAGAGAATGGGGACTGGGTGGGGAAGGGATATCGTAAAAAGGAAAAAAAAAAAATCTGTGCCGTCTTCTGTTTCTCCTCTCTCTCCTCCTCTCTCCAACTCCTCCCCCTCTCCCACTCTTCTCTCTCTTCCCCACATCTCCCTCTCATTTCCTTCTCACCCATCCCCCCCTCCTCTCTCTCCTACACCCTCTCCTCTTCTCCCTCTCCCATTCTTTCCCACTCTCTTAACTCCCACATTCTTTTCCTTCCCGCACTTCATGTGAGTATCATCTCCAGCTCACTCTGCACGAGACGTCAAGTATTAATGGCGTTTTGCCGAGAAATGGCTCCGACACCCAATGGAAGACGTGGTCGGTTTATTTCTCTCTGTCTCTGTTTCTGTCTCGTCCTCTCCGTTCTCGTTCTCGTCTCGTTCCTCTGTTCTCTCCTCTCTCTCTCTCTCTCTTCTCTCTCTCTTCTTTCTCTTCTTTCTCTCTCTCCTCTCTCTCTCTCTCTCTCTCTCTCTTCTCTCTCCTCTCTCTCTCTTCTCTCTCTTCTCTCTCTCTCTTCTCTCTCTCTCTCTCTCTCTCTTCTCCGCTACTCTCTCCCTCCTCACTCTCTCTCTCTCTCGCTCTCTCTACCATCACCTCTCTCTCTCCCTCTCCTCCCCCTCTCTCTCTCTCTCTCTCTTCTCTGCTCTCATCTCTCTTCTCCCTTCTCTGCTCTCTCCTCCTCTCCCTCTCTCTCTCTCTCTCTCTCCTTCTCTCTCTCTCTCTCCTCTCTCTCTTCCTCCTCTCTCTCTCTCTCTCTCTCTCTCTCTCTCTCTCTCCCTCTCTCTCTCCCTCTCTCCTCCTCTCTCTGCTCTTTCTGTCTGTCTGTCTGTCTTGTCTTCTCTCTCTCCTCTTCTCTCTCTCTCTCTCTCTCTCTCTCTCTCTCTCTCTCTCTCTCTCTCTCTCTCTCTCTCTCTCTCTCCTCCTCTCTTCTCTCTCTCTCCTCTCTCTCTCTCTCTCTCTCTCTCTCTCTCTCTCTCTCTCTCTCTCTCTCTCTCTCTCTCTCTCTCTCTCTCTTCTCTCTCTCTCTCTCTCTCTCTCTCTCCTCAAAACTTCCTCTCGCTTCGCAATCTCTTTCTTAATCATGATTCTTAAAGAAGTTTACAGCCTGAAGCTTCTCATCTCAAGGGTCTCACGTATTCAACACCCCTTCTGTATGAACAAACTTCTTTCGGTTATTTTGGACAATAAACATGAAAGGCACTGACTTCTGTATAACGAGGTCTTGAACCTTTTAATGCGTATGTGTGTATGTGTGGGGTGTGGGTGAGATGGTGTGTGATGTGAGTGTGTGTGATGTGTCACACTTGGTTGTGGTGGGTAATGAACGGGTTATGAGATGTGTGTATTGGTGGGGGGAGCATGTGAGTAGGTGGGAGGTGTGTTGTAGTTACGATTGAGAAGTGCATGAAGAAATTTTGTGCATGGTGGGGAGGTGTTGTGTTGTTGTGTGTAATGAAGTTGCGATTGTGTGTGCTGGTGTGGTATGTGTATGGAGTTTTTGCAGTTGATGTATATACTTTTTCTGAGCCGAATGGAGTTAGTGTTTGTGTGTGGTGTGTTTGGTAGGTTGTTTGATGTATGTGGGAAAATCAGCTTGTGTGGTTAATGTCTCGTTGAGTGTTGTGTGTTGTGTGATGTGCTTTGGCGGATGTGTGTTATGAGAGTGGTGTGTTTTTGCGTATTGTGTCCCCGTGAGTCCGTGTTGTTGATGTAGGTTTAGGTCAACGTGTATGCATGTGCGCCTACATACGAAACACTTTTCCAACAGAACACAACCAACCCCCAGACTTTTACACACAAAAAAAACAACAACAGACCAAAAAAACGCAACATGAAATACGAACTTATTAAATTTTCCCTCATTACTGCCCCCAAAACCACCAGCCAACACCGAGCGTAAATCAAAAATAATTCCCGCCACAAACACCACAACATCACTCATCCCGCGCAGATAATACTACCACAGAGTCAGTCTCACTAACACTTCATTATGAACATTCTGAACACACGACAGTGAATTATCAGTGGCCCGGCAAATCCCACAAAACAATATGGCTTTTGTTTGCGCATCGCCCGTGTATTTTGTTTCGATGAAGGGCGGTTATCAGCTGTTTGAAGCGAAATAGTTTAGTGTTGCCAGTATGGGCGGTCGGTCGAGGGAAAATGCGCGAGTGTGATTTTTGTGGGATTTTTTTTTCTCTCTTCTCTCTTCTCTCTTTCTTCGTCTCTTTGTCTCTGTCTGGTCTCTTCTTGACGGCTTTCTGTGTTGTCTGTCTCTCTGTGTCTGTCTCTCTTCTTCTGTCTCTCTCTCTGTCTCTCTCTCTTCCTCTGGTCTCTGTCTCTGTCTCTGGTCTCTCTCTCTCTCTCTCTCTCTCTCCTCTCTCTCTCTCTCTCTCTCTCTCCTCTCTCTCCTCTCTCTCTCTCTCTCTCTCTCTCTCTCTCTCTCTCTCTCTCTCTCCTCTCTTCTCTTTGTGTGTGTGTGTCTGTCTGTCTTCTGTCTCTTTCTTCTCTCTCTCTCCTCTCTCTCTTCTCTCTCTCTCTCTCTCTCTCTCTCTCTCTCTCTCTCTCTCTCTCTCTCTCTCTCTCTTCTCTCTTCTCTCTCTCTCTTCTCTCTTCACACACACAACACACACACACACACACACACATAAACAAACAAACTTTTTTTTTTTTTGCCTTTTTTTATGTTTATAAATTTCTTTATAATGAAGATGGGTTATCTATATTAACATATATATTGCCTATTTCTCTATCTCTATATAATATAGGCCTAGCATGTGCGTTTATCTATGTTTCTATTTATCTATATCTATCTACCTATCTATTCATCTGTCATATGTGTGGTGCTGTGTGCACGGAAGTACATGTATGTATGTTACGTCAACGGCACAGACGAAGAATAAAAAAGTAATATGTGTGCGTGTATGTGCGTGTATGTGCGTTTGTGTGTGTACACGGAAGTACACGTATGTATGTGTACGTCAACGCACGAACGAAGAATAAAAAAAAAACAGGAAATACCAAGATGTCCACCACAACACACACGTCATCCAACCCCCCCCCCCCTTTTTTTTTTTTCTTACCAATCATCTTAAGAAAGTCAACCGTACAGCCGCGTCCTTCGTAGCATAAACGTGAACAATCGCCTCTAAATGCCTATGGCTTTGCGGGCAACCTCTATGCATTGTAAACTCTATACAAACAGGTATACAAAAGGAAAAAAAAAAAATGGATAAAACGCTTTTTTTTTTTTTTTTTTGTACCGTATTTTTTGATCTGTTGGGGGGGGGGGGGGGG
>NW_020869650.1:30341-32841 GCF_003789085.1 Penaeus vannamei | reverse complement strand
AATAATAATAATAATAATAATAACTAAAATAACAATAATATAATAAATAATAATATAATAATAATAATAATAATAATAATAATAATAATAATAATATATGAAAATAATAATATAATGATAATAGTAATGATTATGGTAATATTAATGGTAAGGAAATTATAGTAATGATAATGATAACTGATATTAATGATACTAATAATAATGATTATGATAATGATATCAATATTGATAATAATATTGATAAAAGTAATAACAGTAATGATGATAATGGTATCAACAGTAATGATAGTGATAATATCAATAATGATATTGATAAGAATAGAATTGATATCAATATTTATAATGATAACGTTAACAAAAATGATGATAATAACAATGGTGATATTGACAATAATGATAATGGGATATAAATAAGTAATGATAATAATAGTAATAATATAATATAATATATAAATATAGCAATAAATAATTATAATAATAGTATAATATTAATGTAATAAAAACAATAATGTAATAATAAATAATAATAATGATAATTAATAATAACAATAATAACAGCAACAACAACAACAACAATAATAATGATATAATAATGATAATAATAATAAAATAATAATAATATAATAATAATAATAATAATAATAATAATAATAAAATAATAATAATAATAATTAATAATAATAATAATAATAATAATAAATAATAATAACAATAATGATAATGATAATGATAATGATAATGATAATGATATGAAATAATGAATAATGATGATAATAACAATATATTATAATAAAATAAATTTAATAATAAAATATGATAATAATAATAATAGTAATAACAAAAACAATAATGATAATAAGAATGATAAAGATAATAGTAATAATTGTAATAATAATAATGATAATAATGATGATGATAATAACAAGAATAATAAGAATAATATGAAATAGTAATAATAATAGTAGTAAATAATAATAATAATAATAATAATAATAATAATAATAATAATAATAATAATAATAATAATAATAATAATAATAATATAATAATAATAATAATAATAATAATAATAAAAATAATAATAATAATAATAATAATAATAATGAATAATAATAATAATAATAATAATAATAATAATAATAATAATAATAATAATAATAATAATAATAATAATGATAATAATAAAAAAATAATAATAATACTGTTAATAATAATGATAACAACATCCTCATAACAACAATGATAATAATAATAATAATAATAATAATATAATAATAATAATAATAATATATAATAATAATAATATATAATAATAATAATATAATAATAATAAAATAAATAATAATAATAATAATGATAATGATAATAATAAAATGATAATAATAATAATAATAATAATAATAATAATATAACAATAACATAATGATAATTAATGATAAATGAAATAATAATATAATAATAATAATAATAATAATAATAATAATAATAATATAAAGTAGTAAGTAGTAGCAGTAGTAATAGCAAAACTAATAATGATGATGATGATCATGATAATAATGATAACAATAATTATGATGATAATGACAATTATTATCATCATTATTATCATTGTAATCATAAATATTAACAGTAAAAAAAATACAATAATATAAAAATCATCAATAATCATCTCCATGAACACCACCATCACGTATTATAATTAAAAATTAAAAAAACGATTTCTTTTCAGTCTCCATTAAAAAAAAAATAATAATAATAAAAAAAAATAAATACAAAACAAAAAAAAGTGTTAATATTGCGGTGTTATTTTGCCTCCTTTCAAGTGCGAACGCCGAGGTAAGATTAATTTTGCATTCTTGTGCACGATCAATCCACAGGATAAAGAATGAAAAAAAAAAATATATCCGAAAGAAAAGAGGGAGAGAGAGATTGCGGATAGGAGAGAGAAAGAGAAACGGAGAGAGAGAGAGAGAAAAAACGGATAGAGAGAGGGGAGAAGGGAGAGGGGAAGGGGAGAGAGGGGAGAGGGAAGAGAGAGAGAGAGAGAGAGAGAGAGAGAAGAGAGAAGAGAGAGAGAGAACTCGAGAAAGAGAGAGAGAAAAAAAAAGAAATAAACAGACAAAGACAGTGAGACAGATAGACAGATAGACCTCCCCTACCCCCACACTTCACCCCCTTCACTCTTCATCCCCCATTCTCTCCTCCCCTTACGCCCCCCCCCCCATGGTCTGATCACCACCCCTCTCATAATTTTGGCCTGGTTCCGACGGGTGGTCTTTGTTGGGCGGTCTATTGTCAAAGGGAACCCCTCCCCCCCCCTTAGAGCCCTCCCCCACCCCTCCCATCTCCCTCCCACCCTCTCCCTTTCCTCCCACCCACCCTCTCCCTTTCCCACCCTCCTCCCTTCCCTCCACCCTCTCCTTCCCTCCCACCCTCTCCCTTCCCTCCCACCCTCCCTCCCCTTACCCTTCCCTTACCCTCCACCTTCTCCCTTTCCCTC
>NW_020869650.1:2841-5341 GCF_003789085.1 Penaeus vannamei | reverse complement strand
AGGAGGGAGGGGTTATGATGCTGCTTTGGTTAAATTCCTATTTCTCGGTAAGTCACATTTGCCATGATTGGATTGCCGTTTCACTGGCTACAAGTTCGCTGTCTTTTGCCTCTAAGGCGCAGTGTTGACTCTCTGCATAACATATGTTACATAAATATGTATATAAACCCCATACCACAAATCGCCATATTATATATATATCATTATATTAACTCTATATATAATTATATATATTAATATATACATTATATATCTATATATATATATATACTACTATATATATATATATATATCTGTGTGTGTGTGTGCCTGTGTGTGTGTGTGTGGTGTGTGTGTGTGTGTGTGTTATTATTATAGCTATATTTATATTACTATATTAATATTATATTATATATATCATATTATACCATATATATATTATACTATACTTTATCTATTATATTATATCATTATGTATGTATTACATTATTTCTGTATTACTATATTATATATACACTATATATATACATATATTATATATATATATATATACTATATTATATATTATACTATTACTTACTCTCTTCTCTCTTATATTATATATTATGTATACTACATCTTATTACACTCTTCTTATACTCTCTTATATTATCCTCATTACTATATACTATATATACCACTTATAATACTACATTATCACCCATCTTCATTTACATATACCTCTCTCAACATATGACCATTATATACTTATATATTATATACATACTATATCTTCTCATATCCCTACTCCCTCTATATAACTCTATCTACTACTATATATATACTCCCCTCATCCCTCTTATCTACACTTATCATATTTATGCATTACTTATACATGCACTTCATATATCTTATACATTTACTATATCCATATATCTCTCTCTCTACTTACTCCTTACTATTCTCTCTCTCTACTCTCTATTACTCTATCTTATTACTCTTATACACTTTTTTTTACTTCTTTATTATATATTAGTATATGTGTAAATGTGTGTGTGTGTGTGTGTGGTGCTGGGTGTGTGTGTGTGTGTGTGTGTGTGTGTTATGTGTTGGTGTGTTGTGTATGTGTGGTGTGTGGTATTCATGTGTGCGTGGTTCGCGTGTTTCTAAGTGTATGTGGGTTATATTATATCTATATATCTATCTATCGGTATATATATATTATTATATATATCATTATATATGTGTGTGTGTGTGTGTGTGTGTGTGTGCTGTGTGTGTGTGTGTGTGTGTGTGTGTGTGTGGTGTGGGTTGTGTCTGGGTGCGTTGCTGTGTGGTGTTGTGTGCTGTGTGTGTGCGTTATGTGTGTGTGTTGTGTGTGCATCATAAGCCTATGCTCCTCGTTTTTGTGAGCCGTATTATGGGAGTTGCGAAAAACGACGCTTGTCCCTTCGCCGAAGCGGCCTTTGAAGGGGCATCGGAAGTTGGGATAAAACATGATGACTTTTTAGAGCATGAAATTAATAACCCGGGTCCTTAATGGGGGATGATATTGGGTGCCAAAGGAGGTGAGTTTTCTATTTTTATCTTTTTCTTTTATTTTCATTTCGTTTCCACCTTTCTTTTGCTTCGTTCGTTCGTTTCCACTTTTAGTGTGTCTTTTCTTCGGATAATCAATAGATTCCTTTTTTTCGCTTGGCTTGTGTGCAATTTAAGTATTGAATCATATAGCTGACGTACCGCAAAAATTCACTTTACTTATACTGATATAAATTCTTCTCAGTGGCCTTCATTTCATTCTCTGACTTAATAAAGTCTGCATATAAACTGTTCCGATACGGAATTCATGTTTATGATCAACTTGGTTTACTCTGTGCGTGGAACGCCGTAGTCATAATCCCCTGCGTAGTCACTCTCATTTCGTCTCTAAAATCTTTTTCTGTTTTTCATATGAACTCCTCAATCTTCTCTTCTATAACCTTACATCCATGAACGCGTCCCACACCTCCCACACACACCACACACACACACACACACACACACCACACCACACCACACACACCCACACAAACACACACACAACACACACACCACGCACACACACATACATCAACACACCACCACCAACCGCTACTTCTATACCCTCCTCGCTATATATCCTACTCTATTACTACCGCTATTCTCCATTCATATTACTCCTATCTCCCTCTCTACTCATATCTCCCACCAGCTAATACATATCATACAATAGCTAACATATATCTCTCTACTACACCCACCACCATCACTCTTACTCTCTACAATACTTACCTATATGATATATAACCTCTCTTAACTCATTAACTCCTTTAATATCTCTATACTTACCTATTCCTTCCTATAATATACATTATATAAACAATTAATAAATACTATACTTACTTAATTTTATACTCTTATACTTATCTCTACATATTCTAATCCCTATATATATCTTATTATCCTCTTCTTCCCACTCATATACATCTTCATTACTATTATTAAATACTTCTTTACTACTACA
>NW_020869649.1:830939-835939 GCF_003789085.1 Penaeus vannamei | reverse complement strand
CCCGTCCGTGTCAGTGTGGTTAGGATGGGTATGCAGCATTATAATTTGTGTAAACGTACCTCGTTGTGATCTGTGTGTAGGATATGATGGCGGGGGAGAGGATGTGTGTGCGTGTGTGGGGGTGGGGGAAGTGTGTATGTATGTTGTGTGTGTGTTGTGGTGTGTGTGTGTGTTGTGTGTGTGTGTGTGTGGTGTGTGTGTGTGTGTGTGTGTGTGTGTGTGTGTGTGTGTGTGTGTGTGTGTGTGTGTGTGTGTGTGTGTGTGTGTGTGGTGTGTGTGTGTGTGTGTGTGTGTGTGTGCATGTGTATGTGTGTGTGTGTGCATGTGTATGCGTGTGTGCAAATGTATGTGTGTGTGTTAGAAAGAAAGAGAGAGACTGTGTGTTTGTGTTAGAGAGAAAGAGAGTGTATATGTGTGTGATATGTATGTTCGTTAGTGTATTCTGTTCAGTGAGATTTCAAGCTTCTCTGAGGTGAACGGCCTAAATACTTTCAAGCACATCTCTCGAAGAGCACCAAAGCTTTGACACGGTCCACCTCGAACCCCTTCACGAATATTAGCACAAAAGCCCATCGTTTACGCTAACCCTGGGGCACTCCACCTCAGGCATAAAATCAAAACAGTGGACGACGTGTGCAAAAGCTGCGAAGGATCATGGTCTTCAAGCAGGACGTTTGCGAAAACTGATATTTGCGTAAATGACTTCGTTCGGGTCCTTGGGTCGGTGAAGAGGTTCTGTTTCTCTTTCCTCTCTCTCTCTCTCTCTCCTCTCTCTCTCTCTCTCTCTTTCTCCCTCTCTATCTATCTATCTATCTTTCTTTATGCGACCTAGACACACATCTCTTCCTTTCATTCAATCTAATGTACCTTACTAAACTTTAAATCAGACTAATAACTGATACTTTTCATATTTCTCATTTCTGTTTTTATAGACCAACACTATTTTGTTCATCTATTGCTATTTTTAACGACAGGCATACCGCGATCTGATGTACTAATCATGCGACCCGCTTCTGAGGTTTAAGAACATAAAACATCGAAGAATGTGAATAGTTGTTCGTGATGATGATAGATAGCCATGAAATCAAAAGAATAGAAGAGAGAGGGGGGATAGATGAAGAGAGAGAGAGACGGGAGAGAGGAGAGAGAGAGAGAGAGAGAGAGAGAGAGAGAGAGAGAGAGAGAGAGAGAGAGAGAGAGAGAGAGAGAGAGAGAGAGAGAGAGAAGAGAGAGAGGGGGAGGGAGAGGGAGAGGAAGGAGGGAGAGAAAGAAAAGAGAAAAAGAAAAAGGGAAAAAAGAGACAGAGAAAGAAAAGGAGGACAGAAAGAGAGAGAGAGTTCGAATAAGAAAAACGAAAAAAAGTAACCTCGTTCTACGTGTTAGAAATGGCAGAGACAGGAATTCAATTAAATGATTAGAAAGGGAGTGCTTTATAATGAAGAATATTTTTTTCTCAAGATCAAAGTAAATGGGGCATTGGAGGAGCTCCTGTGAGGAAACTGAGAAATAGATTTCTAGTTTGACTACACACATGAGCCCCGCACACACAAACATATATACATCTATCAAACCGGATCTATTACTCTATCTACCTACTTACCCCTATATGTGTTTGTGTACATATATATGTATGTGTGTGCATATATATGCAAACATACATACATACATACAACACTATAACATATTATATATATATATATATATATATATATATATATATATATATATATATATATATATATACATATATACAGGACTCTAAAATGGCCCGTATGCGGCGGCCGGCGAGGCTCCCGCTGACTGAGGCTCTGTCAGCAACACGGGCGCTCCTTCACCGCCAGAATCCGCCCCAATGCCAGGATGTGAACGAACGGTTAAACATCAAAGGGCTGCCGAGGTTTCGTTTTTTGGAATCGCTCTTTTGACAAAATGTTTAAGAATACTTGTCTGGATTCACTGAATATTGAATTTGAAGATATATGATGGAATTCCCTTGAGAAAATTTGTCCAGTCGGCGGGATATCTCTTGCTTGTTTGCTTGTTTGCTTGTTTCATCGGGAGGTAAATATTACTTTTTTCTCGTTCTTCCTCTCTGAAACTGAAACGGAAAACTTAAAAAAAGGAAAAAATTAAAAAGATAAAAATTAACACTAATATACATCAGCCAGTCGAGAAATAATTTGCCTACTTATTTTACCTCATCCTTATCTCTCTCTCTCTCTCTCTCTCTCACTCTCTCTTCTCCTCTCTCTCTCTCTCTCTCTCTCTCTCTATCTCTCTCTCTCTCTCTCTATCTCTCTCTCTATCTCGATCTCTTCTCTCTCTCTCTCTCTTTGATAAACCTTTTCAACAACGGTTTTGATAACGATGAAATTGACGGTAATATCTGGAAAGAGTGATAATGTTGATGATAATGCCAATATTAACAATAATGGTAATAATAATGATAATGATAATGGAAATAATAATAAATGAAATGGTGATAATAATAATGGTAATTATAGCAAAAATGTAAAAAGATGAGAATAATAATGATAATGATCATAATATTAATAATGATAATAATAAAACTGATAATAATGATTATGGTAACGAATGGCAATACCGATAGTGATATTGCTACTATTTGTAATAATAATAATGGTAGTAATACTACTACTGTTTATAATAATAAGGATTATTTTAATGATAGTGATAGTAATAATACTCGTAGAAATGCTAGTGATAATAGTAATGATAACAGTGACGATAACAATAATAATAATGATAATGATGATGATGCAATAATGATGATAAAATAATAATAATGATATTAATAATAATAACACCAACAATAATAAGAGTTCATTGTTGATATCGGAAATGTGTTTTGTCCTAGACATATTTACAAAGGACACTTTTAAGAGAGCAACATTTATTTTCAGTATATAGACCGAGAGAAAGTGTATAAGTATCTAAACATCAATGAAGTTAATAACATCAGCACCCAATTATGTTGGAAACGGTTAGATTTTTTCAGCAAATTAGAGCATTTTTAAAAGCAGAATGCAAAGCAATTGGCATCCTTGCCGTACCAGTTGTTGCGTACATTTAATGTCTTCAACTGGACGTTAACAGATATCAGAATAAAAGAGAAAAGTTAGACACCAAGATACGTCACAATCCTAAATCTGAAGTCAATAGGCTCTATATTCCACGTGAGGAGGGCGGTAGGGGTCTCTCTTAATTAGAGGTCATTTACGAAATTACTACCACCTACCTACTACCTAGACTCTAATAAAGACTCGGATCTTGCAACTGGTTAACCAACACGAAAACTCTTAACAGCTCTTTCAGGTCATAAAAGAGCGAAAAGCACAAACGTTATCTTAGAGTCAAAATAAACGCTGATGAAAACGTTGAAAAGGGCAGCAAAGAAGAGAGGTCTTTAAAAGATTAAGGAAAACTGGGAGAACAAATTTCTCCGTGGGCTAGTACCCCTACCTCTAAAAAGTATGCTGGTGTTGACTTACTGAACATACACCAGTCGTTACGAGGCGCTGGACTTTAAGCCGAAACGCAGGGATGAATAACGGCTGCCCAGGACCAAGGCCTAACTACACGAAATTTTCAGGCAGAACCCCTCCGTAATGGTGCGAATCCAAACTGTCAGTTCTGTGATAACCACAACAGACCACCTCGTCTCTGGCTGTCCCGTCTTAATTCCATCAGAATATAAGAACAGACACGACTGGGTTGATCAATATATTCCCTAGAAGGCCTCCCAACATGTCGATCTCCTGTGTGCAGCGAAGTGGAACGAGCATAAACCACCACAGGTAATACAGCAAGACAAAGTTACAATCCTCTGAATTTGGAGATCAACATTGACAAAACTAGGCGATTAGGCCCGACAGTGTCATCAAAACCCACGAGAAAAAGAGCCTGCTTATGACTGATGTTACATTACCAACAAACAGAAACGTGTCTGCCAAAGAATTCGTCAGCTTGTAGCACCAGTACAAGTTGGAGCACTCGTACTTGTCAAAAAAAAAAAAAAATAATAATAATAATAATAAATAAAATAAAAAAAAATAATAATAAATAAAAACCTTAAAGCAGAAATGCATAAGTACGTCTTAACATCCCTGCACATCTCAAGGGAACGACCGCTTCCATCTGACTCATCCGGTTCGTTCGATAATGTTTATTTAATCTTCATCTTTATCTACGATCACTACAATAAGAAAGGCTGATTATCTCCCTGAACTATCCTTCATAATGCTCCAAGTTTCTGGTGACTGAAGAACACAGCTTATGTAAAAGAAAATAAATAATGATAATTTAGTAAGAGTAATAATAACAATGACGATAATACTAATGAATAATTATAATCATCATGATAATGTTAAAAATAAGGATGATAATGATTATGAAAATAGTAATAATAATAAAAAATAACAATGTTACCAATGATAACAATTAGAATAGAAATGATAAAAATAATAATACGGTGATGGTGATGATAATGATAAGGGTAATAATGATGACAATAATAATAATAATTGTAACAATATCAATTATAATGATAAGGATAATAATTACAGTAATAATGATAATGATGATAATAATTTTTATCATATCATTTCTTATAGTAGTATCGTTATTATCATTTTATTGTTATTAATATTATCTATTACTATCTATCTGAGAGAGCAAAAAAGATAAAAAAAAGTCAGCAATTAATCTGGATCAGCTCGTTTTAATAACTCAGGCTTACCCACGGTCAGTATTTCTCTCAATAATTTCTCTACCGTCATTATTGCCGATGGTGTTTACTAATACACTGCCAGAACCGAAAACTCGCACTGATGGATTTCCAAAACATTTGAAATCTGTCCGTTGGTATGTGGGCGGAGCTTAAATAACCGATCGCGTGTGTACCATGCTGCCAGTCCCACCAGTGCTAGCTTTGCCTGAAATACCAATTCTGTTATTCGTGTGTGTTATATGCAGCATAT
>NW_020869649.1:818439-825939 GCF_003789085.1 Penaeus vannamei | reverse complement strand
TCCATCTCCCCTTCCTCCTCCCATTCTCTCCCCTCCCTCTCAATCTTTATCTACCCCATCTTTCTTTCTGCCCCCTATGGTCCCACCCTTACTCACACTCACCCCCCCTCCTTTTTCTCCCCTTCTCTATCTCCCTTTTCCTTCCCTCCCCATCTCCCTCTCCTCCAATTCCCTGTCCTTTCCTCTCTCTCCTTCTTCCTGCTCTTCCCCCTCTGTCTTCTACCTCTCCTGCTCCCCCCCCCCCATTCTCTCTCTCTCTCCTTTCTTCCCGTTCTTCCCTTCCTTCCTCTACCCCCCCCCCCCCCCTCCATTTCTTGTCCTTCCCTCTCTCTCCTTTCTTCCTGTTCTTCCCTTCCTTCTCTACCCCTCCTGCCCCCCCCATCTCTCTCTCTCTCTCTCTCTCTCTCTCTCTCTCTCTCCTCTCTCTCCTCTCTCTCTCTCTCTCTCTCTCTCTCTCTCTCTCTCTCTCTCTCCTTCTTCCCGTTCTTCCCTTCCTTTCTCTCTCCCCCCACCCCCCGATTCTCTCTCGCGCTTTATCTCGCCCCATAAAGGTTAATACTACCCTCCTCCCCCCCACCCCCCACCCCCACCCCCTCAGAGGAATGGCTTCGCTGCAACGGTAATGAGCCAATCCGTCTCTCGCAGGTGCCGATCGACTCCCGAGCAGCGGAATTCTGCTCTCCATTTTATAGAGAAAGAAAATTTAAAATATAAGGGAGAGAACAAAAGAAAGAGAGAGAAGGGAGGAGAGAGAGGGAGGAGAGGAGAGGGAGGGAGGAGGGAGGGAGAGAGAGGGGGGGGAGAGAGAGAGAGAGGAGAGAGAAGAGGGAGGGAGAGAGGGAGAGAGGGAAGAGGGAGAGGGAGAGAGAGAGAGAGAGAGAGAGAGAGAGAGAGAGAGAGAGAGAGAGAGAGAGAGAGAGAGAGAGGGAGAGAGGAGGAGGGGGGAGAGGGAAAAGAGAGAAGAGAGAGAGTGTGCGTGTGTGTGTGTGTTCTTTTTATATGATTGTTATTCTTTTGATTCTTGTTCTCGTGTTCTTTAATGTGGGTAGGTATTTTCACTACAGTTTCATTTACAAATGTTTGATAGATCTATGGATCAATTAATATAATGAGAAACACCTTCCGCATGTTATCAGACTCCCACTTGACAGTACTTATATTTGTTGAGATTATTTTTACTAAGTGGCGATAAAGTTGTTTTGCTTTATATATAAAATTGCTTTTACTAAGTGGCTATAAAGATGTTTTTACTATACATATACAAATGTTTTTACTATAGTGGCGATAAATGCCGAATATGATGTATGTGGAGAAAAGGAAGATGGAAAGAAAAAGGGGAAAATAGCCGAAGAAAGAAAAAAAGAGAGAATATTAATCAAAAGTTGAAAAATCTAAACAAACGAGGAAGACGGAAAACAGGAGAATGAAAAAATAAAATAACAAAATCAACATAGATGAGAAAAAACAAGAAAGAATATAAGATAAACAAAAAAGCAATAGATTACAACCGCAAAACAAGAGCGAGGAGAAAAAGAAAAATACAAAAACAAACCGAAGAAAAAAACGAAACCAAACCAAACCTCACAAAAACAAGAACAAGGAAACGAAAAAAAAAAAGAAAACGAAAAACAATAAAACAACGCAGATCAAGAGAGAGACCAGCACACGGACCTCCAACTCGACCTCAAAAATAAAGATACAATGAATATTTATTCAACGGGTGAGTAAATATGTGAAAAAAGTTGATTAATGAATGAATTATTCAAATTATCAAAGGGCAAGGAATCTCTTGGTACTTTATCTTGAGTAACATTTCTTAGAGGTGAAACTGAATGATTTTAGGAGACAATAACAGAAGTGGAGTTATCGTTATTATTATCATTGTTGTAATCATTATTGTTATCATTATTATCATTACTGCTTCTTGTTATCACTATTATTATCGTTTTATTGTTATTATTATTATTATTATTATTATTATTATTATCATTTATCATTTTATTATTATATTATTATTATGATAATAATTATTATTATCATTATTATTACTGTTAATATTACTATTATTGTTATTATCATTATCACCATCGTCATATAATTGTCATTATCATGAATATCATCATTATTACCATCATTACTATTATCAATAACTTTTATGATTATTATTATTATTATCATTGTTATCATTGTTCCTGTTCCTGTTACTGCCATCATTATCATTATCCTCATTATCCCTGCAGTTGTTGCCATTACTTTTGTTCATCTCTTTATCGTCATTATCTTTATTGTTATCATGCGAGATTTGTGTTAGTGATGATGATGATGATGATGTGGTGTTGTGGTTGTAGTGATGGTGATGGTGGTGGTGATGGTGATTGATGGTAGTGTGATGATCATAATAGTGGCTGAAGATAATGATGAATGGTAGTAGTGATGATGATGTAATGGTGGTGGTGGCGTTGATGATGTTGATAATGATAATAATAATGATGGTGAGGATGATGAAGTTGATGATGATAATAATGATGGTAAGGATGATGAAGTTGATGATAAGGATAATACAGTCCCAAATAGTAGCGATAGAACATGGTATTCCAATAATCGAAGCTTATACTTTATTCGAAGTTTGTTCATTAGCAAACTTTTTTTAATCTGAGCAATATGTGGTCTGATGTTACTGTCCAAATACTCAGAGGTTTTATAAGTGCTAGCTCTTCGTAACTAATTCAAAGTTTAGCTCTAAGATTTTTTTTCTTCGTCTTCCTCTTTATCACTATTTGTATTCGTTGTGTAATCATCTTCTTGTGATGTTATGACCAATGCCTAAATATTTAGCTATTTATGTGTTGTTTTATGTATGGTATATCGTGCATAGATAGAAAATAGGAAGACAGCACACAGTCTTACAAAGCTTCCGTGATCTCTCAAAAGGTTGGTTTTTGTTCGTCTTTTGTACTTCAAGTCGTTCAGTAAATTGCCATGTTCAGTGTTATCCAAGGGTTATTGTATCAATGTTAATATTCAATGGTTGGATAATATGTAATATAAATATTGAATAGACATATATATTGCATAGTTATGGCTCTCTTCCCAATATCTGTTCTCAGTAGTCCATAGAATATAAATTCTTGTATTTCTTGAAGACGAATTGGTTTCTTTAAAGATCTTCAGCAAGTCTTGGGGTTTACTTTGTCTCTACCATGTAGTACTGTTGTATTTTGCCTCTGCTATTCTAGTTTCGGATTATAACACTTTGTTCCCTGTGAGTCAGTTGGTGTTTGAGTTCCCAGGAGTTCATTCGTCCTGGAACAAATCAGCAGAAAATTATATAGTGGATTCTTATTTCTCCCTCTCCTGTGCGTTGCGTCTTGATGGTCGTGTTTTGCCGGCCCAGAAGTGTATTTAGTATGAAATTCGTTTGGCCTCTGAGTTGTATGTCTTTTTGGTTTGGTTTTATGTTTGGTTTAGTTCAGCGCACTGATCTCCCATTTAGTCTCATTTTCATGATTTTTGCGAGACTTGTCCATACCTTTAGAAATTCCAAAGGTTTCGACGCGTCCTTTTCCGTGGTCTTTGTCTTTATTTCTGTTGCTAATACAACTACTATCATCATCGTTATCAGTCTCATCCTAATTAGAATTATCATCAATATCATTTTCATCTGTATGTTCACAACAACAGAGAGTCATTGCCCTTTCCGCGAAAACTATAACCATTAACCATTATTAATGTCCTCTTAATCATCACCATCATCATTCGTCTTTATTGATATTATTACAATGATTATGGTTACTTGTAATTATAACAAATACCAGTTTCTCTCTTTTTAAACATGACCCTCAACTCCCGAGCACGTCTCAACTCTCGATACCAACCAACATGGTACGATTTGAAAGCAGATAAACATGAATATGCAATCATATGGGAATTACTGTATCTGTGCAACATGAACCGAACTGAATAACAGGTTCCACTTCAGTGCAATGTTGATCTTCTTTGATCTTCAGTAAGTTGTTTATGCAAAGTAGGTTGTTTTCGTGTAGGTTGTTGGGACTTAGGTATTAGTTTGATGATGAGTTATTATCATCATGATTATTGTTATTATTGATATTGATGGGGCTTATATGATGCTTATGTGGGCGTTTGTTATATTATTATTTTGCCTTTAGTTTTATCTGTATTATCAAACAAGACTTGCAGTAGTAACATTGATAACGATAGAAGTAGAAGTAGGTGCCGTAAAGTAGTAGTAGTAGTTGTTGTAGTAGTAGCAGTAGCAGCAGCAGCAGTTAGTGCAGTCTAGTGATATGTTAGTTGCAGTAGTTTATGTTAATATCCTTTGATATAGCAATAGTAATGGCATAGTAGTAATGACGGGAATTATCCTATTCTAGTAGTTGTAGTAGTAGCAACAGGGATAGACTACCCTAGTAGTCGAGGTAGCAGTCACAGAATGTAAAAAAAAAAGTATAGCCTTATCATCATGTCATTATCAAACTTATAATCGTCATACCATCATACCAACACCACATCGCACATACCAAATCTAACTAGTTCTAGAAACGATCAACCATACAGTACGTGGGACCCAGTTCGCAAACGAAATGAACTCTATTGTTGCGTCGGGCGTTTTGACAAACTATCATTTAGCAACAAAACAGCTACTCACCGCTCTCGCAAGGGGGGGGCGGGTAAATGCGATTTCCACGTTCTATCAATCATGGCTGATTCTATTCAGGGCAACACACACCGAAACAATGTACGTCGACGCATAGATAGCTATATAGTTATACGTACATAGACACACATACGGACATGTAGACTCTCAGGTGTTTACGCATACAAGAAGACTATATCTGTCTATCTCTCTCTCTCTATCTATATATGTATGTATGTATGTATATATATGTATAATATATATATATATATATATATATATATATATATATATACATGTATATATGTATATATATTATATATATATATATATATATATATATATATATATATATATATATATATATGTATATACATAAACAGACACACACAAATATACGCACACATACCTATGAATATGATATATATATATATATTTATATATATATAATATATATATATATATATATATATATATTAATATGTGTGTGTGTGTGTGTGTCTGTGTGTGTGTGTATTTGTGTGTGTGTGTGTCTGTGTGTTTGTGTGTTATGTTGTGTGTATATATAAATATGTATTATATATATATATATATACATAGTTATAGTAATCATCCGATCTGTATTGCTATTACTGTCATCATCAATAGTAATAGTATTCATTACTCCTATTACTATCATTATGATCATCTTCATTTTCATCATACGTATCACTGTCTTTGTTATCATTATCATTATGAATATCACTATCATCATTGTTATTACCATTCTTGGTATAGTTATTACTATTATTATTGTTATTGCTGTTGTTATTATTGTTATCATACTTATCATCACTATAATTATCACTTTTGATTTAGTTACTATTACTATCATTATTATCAATATTAGTGTTATTATTATTATTGTTATCAATATTGTTATTATCATTTCTGTTATTATTATTATTTTATCATTTCATTATCATTATTATCATCATTACTATTGTTATCATTATTGTTATCATTACTATTATTGTTATTATTGACATTATCATTACTATTATTATCACCATTGGTATTATGATTAGTATTAGTATTATCATTATCATTATCATTACCATCTTCATCATTATCATTATCGTTATCATTGTTGATGTTGGTGTTTTTGTTATTATTATTATCATCATAAGCATTATCATCATTATCATTATCATCATTATTGTTGTTGTTGCTGTTGTTGTTATTATTGCTGTTATCATCATTATTACAATAACTATTATTATAATTATCATCATTATTATTTTCATTGGTATTATCATCATCATCATCATTGTCATTGTCATTGATGGTATTATCATTGTTATCATCAATGCTTCCATTATTGATATTATCATTATTATTATCATCATCTTTATAAATAGTAATACCATCATCATCATCATTATCATATCAGTTACTATCATCACTTTCATTATCATAAAACCATTAATCATTAACTCATGATTAATATCATCATCATTTTCACCATCACGACTTAAAAATCATCATCACAGCCTCGCGGAACAGAATATACACATATTTTTTTAATCCGATTTCACACTCGTAACGACAAAGCCTCATATCAGGACTTTGCTGTTTAGAGGATTATTTTCTGTATTGTGGGGCTTCAGAGCTCCGAGTTGTGTCTGTATGCATACATAAATCCAAACATATAGATACACAAAGACATACAGACAGACAGACAGATAAGCGTGTGTGATGTGTGTGTGTGTGTGTGTTGTGTGTGTGTGTGTGTATATATATATATATATATATATATATATATATATATATATATATATATATATATATATATATATATATTATATATATATATATATATATATATATATATATATATATATATATATATATATATATATATATATATATATATATATATATATATATATATATATATATATATATATACATTGAAAAACAGACATACAAATGTATAAATAGACGTATCGTGCACACCTACCAACAAAAACAATACGAATCCTCACATTTCCTCTAGCATTGATTAGCGACACACTGTAAACAGAATGAATAGGATTTGCCTAAGTAACAAAGGGTGAATTTGCATGTGCGGGGGAACACGAAGCTAAGCCATTACCTAAGCGATTTCTCAAATTCCGGAAATCACTGACACGCCATTAATGTTTATGAAGAAAACGCTGATTTATATTCATTAGACGAAGGTAAGGAGGATTTTTTGTTGTTGTTGATAATATTTTTCGTTGTTGTTAATCTTCCTGTTTTTTTCCCTTCTGTCTTTCTTTTGATGGCCTTTCTATCTATCCATCTCTATCTCTCTATCTATCTCTATCTATCTGTCCATCTATCTTCTTATTTTTCCTCTCTCTCTTCTCTCTCTCTCTATCTTTCTATCTATCTATCAGTCTGCCTATCTGTCTGTCTTTCTCTTCCTCTTTCTCTTCTTCCTCTTTCGCTGTCTCTCTATCTCTTGCCTTTCTCTCTTCACCTTCTCTTTTCTCGTAACCTCTTCCTCGTTCTCACCTGTTAATCCCGGTTTTCCTTCTTCTCCTTTCCCCTCCATTCTTTTCCCTTCTCCTCTTAACTTCTCCTTCTCCCTCTTCCTATTGTCATTCTTTCCCTTTATTCCTTTTTCTCTTCTTCTAACTTCTTTTCCTGTGCCTTTTCTCTTCCTCCTTCCCCTATTTTCTTAGTTTCTCTCACCTTTCCTCCTCACTGTCTTTCCCCTTCCACCTTTCTCCCAGTTCTTCCCTCTCCCATCTCCTCTCCCCACTCTTTTTTCCCTTTTCCTCTCTCCGCGTTTCTCCCTTTCCCCCTTTTCTCCC
>NW_020869649.1:803439-805939 GCF_003789085.1 Penaeus vannamei | reverse complement strand
TTGTAAAAAGAAAATCTAAAACTGCCTCCATTTGTTTAAGTCCTCCAGTCTCTCTCTCTCTCTCTCTTCTCTCTCTCTCTCTCTCTCTCTCTCTCTCTCTCTCTCTCTCTCTCTCTCTCTCTCTCTCTCTCTCTCTCTCTCTCTCTCTCTCTGTCTCTCTCTCTCTCTCTCTCTCTCTCTCTCTCTCTCTCCTCTCTCTCTTCTCTCTCTCTCTCTCTCTTCTCTCTCTCTCTCTCTCTCTCTCTCTCTCTCTCTCTCTCTCTCACACACACACACACACACACACACACACACACACACACACACACACACACACACACACACCACACACACACACACACACGCACGCACGCACGCACGCACGCACGCACACACACACATACAACACACACACACACACACACACACACACACACACACACAAAATCTCTCTCGCCCTTTCTCTCTCTCTCTCTTCCAAAAAAAATGTGTGTTCATATTTCCCTAATGTACAGACCACTTTATGAGGTGTCTCTTATCTTAATGAGAAAGACGACCATTCCTTGGAAGCGAACAATTAAGCCTCTCAGGGCTCTTTGAGACTCACTTTTCTCCATACAAACGGTTTTGAGATTTTCGGTGCAGTGTTATAAACAGAAGGTGAGAAAATTGTTTTTTTTTTTTCTATTTACGTATATGGAATAGGTTTGATATTTTTGATAATTCGTGTTGTAGTTTATGTTGTATTGTGTAATTGTATTCATGTGTTTAAAGCGCGTGTTTAAGTAATGGGTATGGAGGTGAAATATGAAATAGAATATATGTATTTAAACAGAGCGCAACAGAAACACATTCGGAAGATAATAGATTTATAATTCACTTACTTAACATGAGAAAGAATACATAAACAAAAATGTGTTTAAGTCTTCCTATTGTCATCCTTCATAAATACTCTTAAGGTTAATTCCAAAAGGATGGAGAACCCTATTGTCTCACGATGAAAAAGATTAATCCTACACTCTTACGTATCCTTATGTGCCTCCTCCGACAAGTTAAGGAATTTTATTTACCACCCTGGCTATCGTCTCAGGCGTGGGCAATCGTAATTACAGTTTCATGTAGTACAGTATTCTGTGATTACTGTAGTTGTCCATGATAAGATGGAAATAGAAGTAACACATCATGCAAAAGAATATCAAGTTGATATTTTTTTGCCCATGTGTTCACATAACAATGTTCTACGATTACGGTAAAGTTGCATAGTAGATTTAGGATACATTATGAGTATATCTTCCACTGTATCAGACGAAATGAAAAAAAATCACAAGTAAAGTTATGGCAAGGTAGTGAAAAGTGGCGGGTTGTTACCGTAGAGTTATGTTTACAAGGTCGTTGGTTCGGAGGTCTGATATTTATACTTGCTCGGATTTCTGGTGGGAGAGATTTGGCGTGGGAGAGCAAGGATTGTAATCATTTAATGTCTATATCAAGAAGTATTATTGTATGATTTTTTTTACTTATATACATACATCTGAATCTTTAATTTATAACATACATTTTCGTGTTTTGTTTTCTCAGTGTAGATTTATAACTTTGTTTTATATCATGTACGCTGATAATCTTATCAACAAGGTCGCAGATTAACGTCTATAAATTATTTATTATGACAAATATAGAAGAAAACATAAATGGGAATGAATGATATATCTCTATCTCTTGCGCAATGAACGTATTCATTCTCATTCAAATATTTTTATTCATTGAATCGATCTTATTCATTTTTTTTTTAACTCTTTAATGTAGTCCTACTTTCTTCTTACTATTCAAGCCTCCTCATTCTTTACCATGGTTGAGGTGACGAGTCCTCCACTTCACAAAGCCCTGTTTCCTCTGGCCGCGACATCCCCGTCCTTTCTTCATACTAGCTCTGCTTTAATGCTAATTCTTTCTTGAAAAAAATATTAATTTCTTTTAATAAGTCTTAAAAGGCTCCTAAAAAGGATTAAGGAATGTACACAACTTGAGTTAACTTCTCTCTCTTTAAAGAAAGTAAGAAAAAAAGACAAAAAAAAAAGACAGACTACTTCTAAATGTCTTGAGTGTTTGAGATACAGAGTTTATTTAAATAATATATGAAGTCCTGGGTTCTGGTAATGGATATATGTTGAGATACCGATTAGTTTATTTTTAAAAATCATGTTTACTCTTTTCGATCTCCTCGGGATATTAGATAAAATAACAAGCTTATGAGGAAAAGGGCAACCTTTAGTGTTCCTACAAAAAAGAGTGATGGCCAGACATAAATGAAAAGGCTCCATAAAGGTCCATTTTATATGCTTATGACATAACCACGTGTGCTTTATTGGAGCATGATGTAAAGGTGTTTGAGGGATAGAAAAACAAATTACAGGTGAACGAAAGTAAGCAAATATTAGCAGTTTTTTCTTCTTTTTTATGTCAAAATCCATCTTTTTGAAGTGATACTTTGTGAATACAAAATACATTTCAGATGGTCACTGGA
>NW_020869649.1:790939-795939 GCF_003789085.1 Penaeus vannamei | reverse complement strand
ATAATTGTCGTCATTATTATTAGCATTATTATCATTATTATTATTATCATCAATATTATTCGCATTATTATTGTTACCATGTATATATGTGTGTGTGAGTGCATATGTGTGTATGTGTGTGTGCGTTTGCGCTACTGTGTGTGTGTGCGTGTGTTGCGTGTTCGTGTGTGTATGTACGCGTGTGTGTGTGTGAGTGTGTGTGTTGAATGGTTGTGTGTGTGTATGTGTGTGTGTGTCTGTATGTATGTATGCGTTGGCGTGTACGTGTGTGTATGTACGCGTGTGTGAAGTGTGTGTGAGTGTGTGCATGAATGCGTTTGTGTGTGTATGTGTTTGTGTGTGTGTGTGCTATGGCGTGTACCGCGTATGTGTGTGTATGTATGCGTTTGTGTGTGTATGTGTTTGTATGTGTGTATGCTATGGCGTGTACGTGTGTGTATGTACGCGTGTGTGAAGTGTGTGTGTGTGTGTGTGTATGTATGCGTTTGTGTGTGTATGTGTTTGTGTCTGTATGTATGTATGCGTTGGCGTGTACGTGTGTGTATGTACGCGTGTGTGAAGTGTGTGTATATATTTTTTCCCCGTATTTACGAAGCATGCTGATGAAATTCCGACGTGTGATCAAGGCATCAGAGACCTCGCCAGATATCCGTGTCACTGACTTAAAAAAAAAAAATGTCGATAGATTAATTAGAGTTTTGTGAGTGAAGGATACCTGATTAGGAAGGCCTTCGCTGGCTCTCCTGATCATCGGGGGGGGGGGCGAGAGGCTGGAGGATGAGAGCTTGGAGGACGAGAGGCTGGTGGAGGACGAGAAGGTGGGAAACAAGAGGCTGGAGGGAGAGATTGGAGGATGAGAAGCTGGAGGACGAGAGCTGAAGGACGAGAAGAGGATGAGAGGACGAGAAGGTGGGAGAGGCCTGACCAGGACGAGAGGTTGAGGACGAGAGGCTGAGAGAAGACGAGAGGTAAGAGGCTGAAGACGAGAGGCTGGAGAGAGAGGAGAGAGGGAAGACGAGAAGGTGGGAAACAAGAGGCTGGAGAAAGAGAGGACGAGAGCTGAGGAAGCTAAGGAAGCTGGAGGACGAGAGGCTGGAGAAAGGTTGGAGGACGAGAGGCTGGAGGATGAGAAGCTGGGGGACGAGAGGTTGAAGGAAGAGAGGTTGGAAGAAGAGAAATTGAAGGACGAGAGACTGAAGGAAGAGATGTTGGAGGAAGAGAGGCTGGAGGACCAAAATGAGAGAGAGAGAAAGAAAGAAAGAGAGAAGAGGACTGAGAGGGGGGGGTAGGGGGAAGGCAGAAAACGGAATATGAGGAACCAAGAAACTTAGAAGATGAGAAAAAGAGAGATAAAAGAAACGGAAGTAAAGAAGTGAATGGGAAATCAGCGAAGGAATAAGGAGGGGAAAAGTGGACCAATATTAATTCCAAGAAAATAAAAAATTAAAAGAAAATGAAAGAGAAGTTAATCCAATAAGAAAATCGACAGGGATGAAATCAAAGGAATAGAGTGGATAATGGAAAAGAAAAGAGAAAAGGAAAAACGAAAATGCAAGTAAGAAATGAATGAGAGAGACGATTGAAATTAGGAATGTAGAAGACGAAACAGAGGGAAAGGAAGGTTAGGAATGAAGCAAAGAAAAGAGGAAAGAAAGTGGAATGAAAGAGAAACAGTCGAAATAAGGAAGGAATTATGGTAAGAAAAGAATGAGAGGAATAGAAAGGTAAATGAGAGATAAAAAGGAATGTAAAAAAAAATTAGATGAAGAGAAGAAGAGACAGAGAAATTATGAATAAAGTAAAATTGATAAAGAGAAAGAGAGAAATACTTGTGTGACGAATGGAAGAAACGTGTAATAGATCAGAAATTGAATAAACAAATGAGTGGAAAAAGTTAAAGATCATAATAATAACATCAATATCATAAGAAAATAATTATCAAGCATCTTACCTTTGATCTCAACAAAACAATACATTAGTTTTTTGTTTGTTAATCAGAGATAAGAAAGAAGAAATTTCATATGATGTTGGCATAAGGTGGTCTCGTTTATTCGCATTTTTTTTTTCTGTGTTATTGTGGGAAAATAGTGAGTGAATTGCAAGATATTTATTCATGAACTCAGTAAAGTGAGAAAGAGAACAAAAAAAATGTTTTTAAAAAGTTTTGATATGAAGACTTCCGACCCCCAAAAAATATTGGAAAATATATGGGATTTCCAACTTCACAACTTTCATTTCCACCAAACTATATAAAAAAAATCTTTCAGATACTTTTCATGCGACGTTTTACCGATAGAAAATACGACAGCACAGAATCGCTTTCCTGGGGTTTGTCATGTGTTTTTTCTTCTTTTTCTTTTTTTCTTCTTCTTTGGCTCGTTCGTGTTTGTAGTGGCGGTTCAAAACATATATGTCCATTTCATTTTTGCCCAGTCTTTTTTAGTTTACTTGTCGCGTAGTTCCTTTAGCTCCAAAAGTCCATGTAAATGCTTTGTAGTTTTCATTTTTTTTCCCTTCCCAAGCTTTTGCAATGCCCTCTGATCTACACTAGTTATTTTTATCTTTCTTTTTTATACCTTTCTGCCTCTCTCACCCTCCAGGTCGCTGTTCCTTTATAAAACTCGATCCCTCGTCTCTCTCCCGCCCTGCCGTTGCATCGTCGTCACTCTGCAATATTGCTCGCTTCAGTTGACCAGCGTCGGGGCGGTGACGGAGAGTGAGCATGAAGCCTGGGAAACTGAGCATAACAGGGTGATCGTGTACTCGGGAGAGCTGAGGCCGTCGCCATATAACGTGGGGTCTGCCATCGCGCCCTCGTCGAGCTTGTAGGCCAGCACGGACACCGCCTGCGGATTGGGACACGGGGTTGGGCGGTGCGCAGCGAGAGGGGGTTGTAAATATGCGTGTGAGGATGGATTGGGAGTGGGTGTGGGTGTGGGTGTCGTGTGGGTGTCGGTGTGGGAGTGTGGGTGTGTGGGAGGTAGGGGTGTATGGGTGTGTGGTGTGGGTGGGTGTATGGGTGTCGTGTGGTGTGGGGTGTGGGTGTCGGTGTGGGGGAGTGTGGGTGGGGTGTCGATGTTTGTGTGTGGTGTTGAGGTGTACATGCATGTACGTCTGTGTTTTCGCATAGCTTTTTTGCACAGATATGGTTATGGTTTACTGCATTGCATGGGTTGTAGACAAATGTAAAGAAATGCAATGGAAGGTAAGAGAAGGTGGATTTATAAATTAGGATTATATATATATATATATATATATATATATATATATATATATATATATATATATATATATATATATATATATATATATATATATATATATATATTATATATATGCATGTGTGTGTGTATGTGTGTTCATATGTTCATGTATACATATACATATATGTGTCTGTGTGTCTGCCTCTTTGCATATAGGTGTGCGTGCGTTTGTTTGACGTGCTACACCTCACCTCGGGGGGCACGAGAGCGCTCTTGTCGGAAGCGAAACTCGAAATCGAATCCTTGGCCGTTTCTAAACTGTCTACCTTCCAACGGTAGAGCTGAAAATACGAGACAGAAAATCACCATTTCGGTTACTTTCATTAAAAGCATCAGCCAGATTTACAAAATGCAAACAATACTTGATTCCTAAGCATAGTAGAACCAGCATTATAAAAAGAAACTCATATGTCCTCCCATGACAAAGACATATAAGGAATCACAATCTACAATCAAAATCTCAAAAGGTTTCCAACCACAAGATCCTGGTCGCATTCGAGGTTTCCGGTGATGCTCGCGATGGCCGACGCAGTGGTGTTGAAGCTGACACCAATGGCGATGTTGGGAGTCGTGGCTGCCAACACCCCCGGGGCCACAGCACCTCGCAGACGGACCTCCACGGGGTAGTGGTCGCTAATGTCCTCAATCTACCGAAATATATGTTCCTGAGCCACCATTTTGGCAAGTATCTTTAAGAGCGCTTTATTTTCTTCTCAAACCTTGCTTAGAATGCGTTCATAATTATAACATTGTAATAATTATAATGTAATACTATAATGTTATAAGAATGTAATAATTATAACACTGGTAGACACGTTTCTTCCGAATTCATGGCACTTACCAGCGTCTGATCGGTGAGTCCGAGCTCCTCATCGAAGTAGTAGGGTTCAGCGGAGCCTGAGTACACGACGTTCTGTAGGCTGGATCCCGACACCACGATCCTATAAGAGAAGCCATTATATGTGTGTGTGTGTGTGTGTGTGTATGTATATGTATATGTATATATATATATATATATAGTAGATAGCTAGATAATAGATAGATAGATAGATAATAATAGCTGAAGGACCGCTATCCTCCAAGTGCGCAATTTTTTCATATCCTTTTACAAATGGCTTCTACAGCGTTCTGTGCTCTGTAATTTACACATTTTCATTGTAATTATTTGGCTCGACTATTTCTACAGGAAATGACGCCTTTGTTAGATTTCTAAAAAAAATCTAGATTTGGTAAGTTTCATTCATATATGCATTTGTATTTGAAAAAAAAAAAAGATTGTGTTTCTCGCAACACATTTAGATTCGCACCTTCTTAGCATATTTTGCAACTTTCGATCTTCTAAAAGGTAACCTGAAGTTGCTAAATTCATGCCCCAAATATATGAGGTGGTGTTGCCTCATAATAAATGCGATAGAAGAATCGTGAATTCATTATAAGGATTTTATTTAAGAAGAAGAAGAACAAAAGCATGCTGGACAAGGCATTTACCATGAACCGTTTTCATGTCAACAAAAGTAGAAAAGGGTTTGAATGTGAGACTGAATATCTTCACAATACATGACATGTATTTGACCAGTTTCGAAAATATCGTATGTCTGACGAGGATATATTCGAAACTGATCAAATACATTCATTTCACATTCATACCTTTTCTACATTTGCCAACATGAATACCGTTTATGCTAAATGCCTAGTCAAGCATTTTTTTTTTTTTTTTTTTTTTTTTTACATAAAATC
>NW_020869649.1:764267-778471 GCF_003789085.1 Penaeus vannamei | reverse complement strand
TTTATATACAATTACATCATGCATCACTGCCGCTTAATTTTAACTCACATGTTTCTTTTACCTTCCATCCATAATCATCCATATAGCCATCCTCTCGACACTTTCCAATGAGGCCTTCTCTCCATTTTTTCTCCATTTCTCATTGATTTCAACAGCATAAACAACATCTCTGCAATAATGATAGGAATGATAATAATGATGAATACTGATAATAATAATAATGATAGCAAAAGTAACAACGATGAGGATGATGATAATGATCATGATAATAATAGTGATAATGATGATATGATGATAATTCTAATAGTAATTACATCAAATACTGACAATAAATATGATAATGATAAGAATCATGATGAAAATAAACATGCTACTAGCACTACTAAAACTGATAGCATTATCTAAGGCCATAGCGAATTTTCGGATGAACACAATATTCTTCAAACAGCTTTTGCCTTACTTCGAACGGTCCAGCATGCAGAGGTTTCAATATGTCCGTGGAGAACGAAGCACAGCTGCGATCTCTGCCCTGGTTGCTGGGGAGTTATACATGATGAGGGCAGTGACGGAAAATTGGCTGGCAAGTGAATGACCGAAGTAAATCATTTTGATAATTTACTTATTGCGATGCATAGCCATGGTGCGATGGACATTTGGGGGGGGGGCTGGTATCCCTTACCTGGTTTACAAAATAATCACATCGTATACAGGGCCGTTGCGAAAGAAAGGTGGGGTGGGGTGTAACGTTTAAATATGCCGACAAAAGGGCGTGGGTGTGGTCGTTAAGAATCAGTCGTGTCTTAAAATGATGGCAGATAATTTCCATTATTGTTATTTACTTGTTTGCACCTTGCTTTGTGCTTCATTAAAGATTATTCGATTTTTTTAGGAATTTGCTGACAACTACCGCCTTTCGTTTCGTTTGCCGACAGAAGCTTTTTCAGGGGGTGGGTGTCGAGGCGGCCCTGATCGCATATTCTGGCAGCATAGAACCCGGAACATTCGCTTTAATGGCGGCATTCACGCCCTCTGACGCCGACCTTATGTGATTTATAGATAGATGGAAAGACAGGTGTGTGTGTGTGTGTGGGGGGGGGGTGTTGTAAATATATATATTCGTTATGCGGTGCTGTGTAAAATTAACCAAAAGAGAGAGAGGGGGATGGGATATTTATTTATTTCACTAACGTGTTTAGTTTATTTACCGTTCTCTCAACAATTCTAGTACCATTTTCTTTGACAGCATAGAGCATGATACTTCATTTATTTTAGGGTAAACTGCATAAAAAGTCAAGATTTATTGTGCCGTTTAAATGTTGGGAATTTCATGAAACCATACAAAGGGTCACAAGGTGTTCTTTGAAATAACAGGATTTGAGAATTGTTTAGATAAATGTGGTGTCGAAAAGAAGCGCTAAATGTAGGGAAATAAGAAAATTATTAAAGGTCTAAAAGCCTATTTACACGATGGGCGAAATCGTTTGTCTTTACCCCCCCCCCCTGCCCGTTATGCATTAGGGGTTCGATGTGCAAAGAAATTTGAAAAATACTACATTATAATTTCAAACCCATAAGGTTATATAATATTGAATTAGTATAATCATAGAGTTTATAGAGTTATACAGAATGTCGAAAAATGTATTACATAACTATCAAAGTAAGAATTGAGGAAATTATAAAAAAAAATTAATGAGAAATTTCATGTGTAAAGTTTACTAAAGAGCTTCCGGTTAACTTGCGAATATCAGACCATATATATATATATATATATATATATATATATAATATATATATATATATATATATATATATATATATCGAGACGCATATATATATATATATATATATATATATATTATACATATATATATATATATATATATATATATATATATATATATATATATATATATGTGTGTGTGTGTGTGTGTGTGTGTGTGTGTGTGTAATGTGTGTGTGTGTGTGTGTGTCACGGTATATATATATATATATATATATTAATATATATATATATATATATATACATATATATATATATTATATTGTATATAATACATTATATATAATATATATATATATATATATATATATATATATATGTATATATATATATATATTGTATGTATATACATACATATAAGTATATATATATATATATATATATATATATATATATATATATATATATATATATATATATATATATTATATATATATATATATATATATATATATATATATGTGTGTGTGTGTGTGTGTGTGTGTGTGTGTGTGTGTGTGTGTGTATGTATAAGAATTGTCTGTTCGCTTGTATTTTTTCCTTCTTATTTTAGTTTCCTTTGCATGTGTGTTTGTGTGTATAAGCATATATATGCTTTATCCAGCGGTATTGTGTAAGATTATTAAAGGGGAAAGAGAGGGAGGGGAGATTTATCGATTTCTCAAATGTGTTTAGTTTTTATAAAGTAGTCTCTGCAGAAATTTTAGTACCATTTTCTTTGAGAGTATAGAGCATGATACTTCATATATTTTAGGGTAAACTATGTAAAACGTCAATATCTATCGTTCAGTTTAAATGTTGACTTTTTGTGTAATAGTTTTCGAAAAGTGCTTGATTAAATGAAGGAAATAAGAATTGTTGAAATAAAGATGTAGTATGAAACAATTGATATTATATATATATATATATATATATATATATATATATATATATATATATATATATATATATATATATATACTTATATATATATAATATACTATATATATATATATATATATATATGTATATATATATATATGTATATATATATATAGTATATATATATATATATATATATATATATATATATATACATATATACACACACATATACGCACAATGTGTGTGTGTGTGTGTGTGTGCATTGAATACTGAATGCAATCATATATGATATATCCATGGTAGCTTCTGACATATATAGACTCTGAGTGATTGTCTGATTGCTTGTATTTTTCCTTCTGTTTTCAGTTTCCTTTTCATATATTCCAGAAAGATGTTCCAAAGTATAAGACTTTCATGATGAAGCCAAAGTGCTGCTTCAATACCATTTAGGTTGACATGATTATCAGCCATGAGCTTTCTGTTCGAGTCAAAATAGTTTAAATCCCCTTACAAGCATCACATAATTCTTTCAAACGCAGATTTACAGGCAGACTTTATTAAACCTGGCATTCATCAGCTGAATAGAAGCTTTTGTGATAAAACAGTGACTTTTCACAACAATATTTACTTATTAGAAGGCACTTTCTTTTTATCTAGTTTATTCTTGTTAGCAAAGACATAAAAAGTAGAAGTATGAAGAATAAACAAATGGAATCAAAAGATAAACAGTGCTGAACAAATTATCAGTTTATGAAGTATTTCCTTCTAATTCATCTGATCAGTGCAACAGTACTGATGATTTCTCACTCTGAAGTACACCGATGTATATCAATGTAATAATAATGTAATACTGTAATGATGTAAACTTTTCTAAGGACTTCGGGTACTAAGCGTCTTAGCAGGATTCTAGACCACCAGTACCGTGGTGACTGAATGAGATCAGATATATTTTCAATTTAAAGGAAAGAGTAATGTATGGAAAAGTATGGAAAATTTGAATCTATGAGTCATGGAAAATAAGTAAAATGAACATGTAACACTACAAAGGGAGAGAAAATGAAAACTAGCAAAAACATTATATGGCCATCAAAAAGGACATTAGAAGTATCAAGTTTAGAGTAAAAAAAAAAAAAAAAAAAAAAAAAAAAAAAAGAGATGGACTTTAAGTTGTAAGTTGGCTTCCGTGAGTCAAAGAGAATAAGCTTATGGGAGTTGACTGGTGAGCGAATGTCGGACCGGGGTGAGGGGGGGAATCAAGGAAAGCCCAAAGCGGAGAAAAACAACTGGCTTGGAAGAATTATTTAATAGATCTCATACAGAAAATAAATTGTGAAAATCACTTTTGCTCCCTAGTACAACCTAAGGAAATTGAGTGATAAAGAAGCTAGGTATAAAGCATATCCGGTATTTACGCTAACGGAAAATCAGCTAGATAATGAATATATGGTATTACTAATAGACACCTGAATGACTAGAATGATGGACAAATTCAATCAAATTCATAATTTTGTAATCTAATTCTCAACGAGTGCAACTATTTACATTGCTCAACAGTATTTCGAAAACATATTCAAATTAATGTTTTCTAGAATCTGAAACTTGATGTAGTAACTGAAATATGCATAGTTTCAATGGCATTTCTTATTCTCACGAGCATTACTTTTATTAACGGTCTATATTTACTGAAGGTACAAGAATTCATGAAAGATACAGGTTCGTATAATTCGGTCGTAAAATACAATAAACACCTTTTCTTTATTTATCAACTTGCGTGTTGCAAGAAGTTAGTATAGAGAGTTACCATGAAATAGGGAATTTGAATACTTATATGTGGCAGAATTTTAGCATTTGTTTTTCTTTTACACGGTGGTAATGTCCCCTCTTCACATATTCCCCCCCTAACCCTCACACCCACCATAGAGTTCGTCGTTTATCCACTGCGTGTACTGGTCCACGCGGGTGTAGATACCAGGGAACCTTGCGTCGCCACACCCGTAGCCTGTGCTCACTACGCCCACAGTATGCATAGTCCTGAACTCCGTCAGAACAAGTGGACCTCCTGAGTCGCCCTAGAAACGTGTGTATATAAAGTTAGGAAAAGGTTGAAGAAAATTATGGATTGGAGATCTAGATAATGGAGGAAGAAAAGGGAGGAAAGAGTGGAACAGAAGGAGGATGAGGCAGATGAGGCGATAGGGGAAAGGAGAGGAGATGAGAGGAAAAGAGGGAGAAAGGGAAGGGAACAAATAGAGGAAGAGAAGAAGGACGGGAAGGATGGGTAGGGCAGATGAGGCGATAGGAGAAAGGAAAGGAGATGAGAGGAAAAGAGGGAGAGTTTTAAGTGATAGGCAGATACACAAACAAACCAGTACCTGCCTGGTAGGCAGGTACTGGGATAAGAAAGCAATTTATTCAATTCTATAGTCTATGAAAAATAAGAAATCATTGCTATTCCCCTAAACACCAGTACTTTCTAGTAATGCTAACAATCCACAACCACAACCCACCCTGCAGACGTCGGCGAGCTTCCCGGCGCAGAGGAGGGTGTCCGTGATGCCCTCAGGGTATTCGGTGGTGAAGATGTCGCCCGCCGAGGAGTACGTCTCCGCGCACTCCTCCTGCGGCAGGACTTCCACTTCCACATCGTGTAAGATCGTCGAGGCCAAGTCTGGCGGTTGAAGGTGAATGGAATGGAGGAGATGAAATGAATGTGAAGGAGAAAGGAAGTGCAAAAGAATGTATGACCCCCCCCCCCGAAAATTCAAGGAATTGGTGAAATCAGGTGCTGTCACGTGGACCCACCGATGGACACCTCGATGGCTGAGCACTTTTGCTACCATCTGCGTGCAACAATATTCATGATAAGAAACCAATGGACAATACATTTACCCGCAGCCATTGGATTAGTCTATCAGTGAAATTCCTTCCACTCACATTTCGGACGAACTCCCATTCCATCCTTGTAAACTGAAAATCGAATGATAACACCACCGCTTTATAAAACAAACATGATAACAATGACTTAATAACAGTGCAAACTTGCCATTACTCGACGTTCTCCCCCAGCCGGACACCGTGCAAACTCGACCGTCCAGCTGGAGGTCTTCCCGGGGCAGGCAGTAGGGCCGCACCGCCGCCGTGAACTCCACCTGCGGGAAAAGAACTTGGATTTGAACGGCTCTGTGGTCTGCTTGGGGAGTGGGAAGGCGTTCTCGAAATTCTGTGGATTCGTTTTATATCGTAGTGGTGATGAACCTATTTTCAGAGCGAAGGGTAGGGGGGAGGGGAGGCAGAGGCAAAAATAAAGTGATCGTCTCTGCCCGAACAACGTCTAGAGAGAAAGAAATACAAATGTATTTCACTGGTTTCGAACATATTATCTTAGTCAGAATATATATTCGAAGCCGGTAAAAGGCATCTCTTGTGAAGATATTCGTTCTCATTCATACATTTCCACACACAGACACATACACATACGCACACACGTATATGTATATATATATATATATATATATATATATATATATATATATATATGTATATATATATATATAATATATATATATATATGTATATATATATATATATATATATATATATATATATATATATATATTATATATATATATATGTGTGTGTGTGTGTGTGTGTGTGTGTGTGTGTGTGTGTGTGTGTGTGTGTGTGTGTGTGTGTGTGTGTGTGTGCGTGTGCGCGCGCGTGCGTGTGTGTGTGTGCGTGTGTACGTGCGCGCGCTAGCGCGTGTCTGTGTATGCGTGTATATACATATAATCCAAACCCCTCTATCACGCAGCCCTCACCTTCTGTTTGAGCGTGATGATGGCGATGTCATTATACCTCACAGGAAGAACGTAATCTTGGTGCACCTGAACGGCCGCCACCTCGTAGTCGAAGGCCTGGCTCTCGTCCGCGCGGTCGAAGTCAACCTCACCCAGGCGAACCACCGACGGTCTGCACAAACGAGGCAAGAAAAGCTAAATATCGCAGATTTTGTATTTATTCGATTCTGATACGAGAGAGAGAGAGAGAGAGAGAGAGAGAGAGAGAGAGGTTATCACCCATGGTCTGCATAAACGAGGCAAGAAAAGCTAAATCTTCACTTTTGTATTCATTCGATTCCAGATACAGAGAGAGAGAAGAGAGAGAGAGAGAGAGAGAGAGAGAGAGGAGAGAGAGAGAGAGAGAGAGAGAGAGAGAGAGAGAGAGAGAGAGAGAGAGAGAGAGAGAGAGAGAGAGAGAGAGAGAGAGAGAGAGAGGAAAAAACTATAATAAAAACCCACAATAGATACAAAAATATGAAAAAATATGTTTTGTTTTGGATATTTTGGAGGTACGAGTGATTTGCGATTCATGTACATTTTTCTCTCTTTATTTCATTATTTCCTAATGAGGATTTGAAAGTTCAGATCAACGGCAATAAACACTTTAAAAGGCAAATGCTATTTTGAGAGAAAAGAGAATAACGAAATATGTAATCGTAATATAGAAAAATACTGATGATATGTACAAATAGTGATGATGATATTGATGCTGTTTCTATTACTGCTGATAATAAGGATGATGTTAATGATCATATAAATCATAATTTCAAGATTGATGATAAAATTAGTAATGATAATAATAGCATAATGATATCAGTTACGATAATCATTATAAATATGATGATAATAATTATGATAATAATAATCATTATCATCATTATTACAATCATCATAATTGATATCACTATTATTGCTATAATTATGATGGTGATAATAATAATAATAATGATAACAAAAATAACGATGTTCGTGTTAATAGTGATAATGATACAATGGTAATGATTGATGATAATGATAATAATGACAATAATGATAAGAGCAACAATAATACCAATAATGATAATAACACTAAAAACAATAACAATGCAATCAGAGCAAGAACAGGAGTCAGCACAGGCGCTTACTTGAGGAACCTGGGTGTGCCGTCCTGCGTGACCCGCTGGTCGAGCAGGCAGTGGGCCGCCGTCAGCACGTGGAAGGGAGACACAAGGGCGCCGCCGCACGAGAAGGAACTGCGGGTCCGTAGCGTGTCCGTCGTCACCGGTCTGGGGCCTGTGGCTTCTGCAGGAGGATCTTCGGTCTCTGCGGTGTTGGTACGAGGGGGTTAAAAGGGAGTATTGTTTTTTTTTTTCTGTGTAATTTGTTTCTCTTTCTTTTTTTAGGTTCTCTTCCTCTCTCTGTTTTTCGCTCTCGCTCTTTCTCTCTCTCTTCTCTCTCTTTCTTTTCTCTCTCTCTCTATCTATCTATCTATCTCTTTCTCTCTCTCTCTCTCTTCTCCTCTCTCTCTCTCTCTCTCTCTCTCTCTCTCTCTCTCTCTCTCTCTCTCTCTCTCTTTGGGCAAAATAAAACAGACAGCATGTCACAGCAAAGAATATCCATTGTAACAAATGGAATAAAACCAAATCTTTAAATCTTAAATATCTCTCTCTCTCCCTCTCTCTCTCTAGCTATCTAGCTATTATAATATTATTATATATATATATATATATATATATATATATATATATATATATATATATGTGTGTGTGTGTGTGTGTGTGTGTGTGTGTGTGTGTGTGTGTGTGTGTGTGTGTGTGTGTGTGTGTGTGTGTGTGTTTGTTCATATATACATATATATGTGTGTGTATGTGTGAGAGAGAGAGAGAGAGAGAGAGAGAGAAAGAGAGAGAGATGTATATGTGTGTGTGTACATATATATATATATATATATATATATATATATATATATATATATATATATATATATATATATATATATATATATATACATATATCCATCCATCCGAATAAGTTAATGTAAGCGACATCAATCGTTTATATCCTGAAAAATCTATTTCACCTTAATTGTACCACAGATTAATATTCCTCTTGATTAATCTCCAATCGTCCGTCCGATTTTGATCAATTAATCTTTCGCATTAGCTTCAATTTCAGCTTTCGAAATTCAACCTTTGAACAGAGGCTTCCGTCATCACCTGGGAGACCTGGTCGGTGTCCGGGGAGGTCGTGTCGGTGGCGGAGGTCGTGTCGGTGGCAGAGGTCGTGGCGGGCGCCGGCGGGGGCGAGGTCGGGGGTGGTGGAAGGTCGGGGGAGGGGGGGAGTTGAGGTGGCGGAGAGTTGGGGAGGGGGTTGATGAAGGGGTGGGGGTGGTCTGTTGGTCCCTTGGAAGAAGTGGAGAGAAGGGTGACTCTGGAAAAAAAGATGTTAGGTTACATCTGTTTAGATGAAGACAAACTTTGCATTTACATATCCACGCGCGTGTGTGTGTGTAAAAACTACACAGGGAACTCACAATCCCTGGCCATCGCTTCGGAGGTGTTTTGGCCACCTGGGCCTCTTGGTCGTCCAGGAAGATGGGCGGCTGGGCGTTGCTGTTGCTGGTATAAGAGCGGTCAAAGGAGGGAGAGGGCGGCGCGGGCGGCACGGCGGGACGCGCTCCCAAACCGAACTGAAATGTAGGTCCCGATTAACATATACATTGCCTATGTTAACTAATGGCTCTCAGACTGCGTTGCATGTCCGGCAAGGGGTGAACGTGATCTTAAAGTTAGGGTGCGGCTTGAGGTGTCCGCCAGAAGCAATGAATGAGCATGAATCATGACCTCAACATAACATTAAGAACTAGAATTTTTAGGCGTCTAGAGAAACAGGCAAGTAATAATCATCTGAAGGGAGCAGAGGCAGATGCTCGATAAATTAATATTTCATTGTCTGTAGATCAAATTGCAAGTAATAATCACTGATTTCCTGTGCCGATTTACAACAAGATCACCGAGACGACATTTGGCAACCACGAGGAACTATAAACCTTGCAATAGTTGACGGCGACGGCGAGGGACGCGGCCACGGGACTCAAAGGACGCCCGTTGTTGCGGCCGACGAGCTTCCGCAGCCGCTGCACGAGACCCAGGTAGCCGGAGCCCGTGCAGAAGGGGATCACAGCCCGGACCGCTTCTGGAGGAGGCGGCGGCAGAGGAGGTGGCGAAGGAGGCGGAGGCGGAGAAGGGGGAGGGGTGAGGAAAGGAGAGGGAAAGTCTCGAAGAGGAGAAGGAGTAGGAGGAGGTGAAGCAGGAGGAGGCGAGGCGGCAGGCGACAGAGCACTGGCTATACCGAGGGCCACTGGCAGGGCAACGAGCGCGGGGAGGACGAAGAGCAGGGCTTCGCAGACGCTAAACGACAAAACGCCTCCCAGATGAACGGTCGTCTGGCAAACGTCCATCATGGTCATGTTACTGCAAGCAGGATCCATCTCTTGCCTGCGGATTCTGTGTATGATGCCAGCATTGTCGGCATTCACATATTCACTTACGTCCATCTTCTGTTTCCGATTATTGGCTTGTTGCGGAGGTTCTGTTGTGTTCATGACGTCAGGCATCGATATGTCAATAACACTTGGCATACTTGTTTCCACTACAATATTGCACTGAGCCCGACCTTCTACGCGAAAAGCTGATAGCCTGGTAACCCTGACGCTGCTCGCAAGGTCTCTAAGAGAAGCTGATACTACGTTGATTTCCTTGCTGGAAGGTGGTTCACTTCTTCGAAGCGCGTTTTGTAATGCAGGGTCCTTACCACAGTCAAAATCTGAAAAACAGCACCATTATCAGTATGTGCATACATATATACACATATATACGTGCATGTATATATATATATATATATATATATATATATATATATATATATATATATATATATATATATATATATATATATAAATGCATATATAGAGAGAGATAGATGCATGGATGGATGGATAGATAGATAGATATATGCATATATATATATATATATATATTATATATATATATATATATATATATATATATATATATAATATATATATGCATTCATAACCATCATCATCACAATCAGTATCGTCATCGCATTATTCCAAAACGAATCATTCTGTCAACAAGTATTCATACATTCTACGTTATTCAGGCATCACTACATCCCTTTACCAAAGAGGGAATAAACACGTAAAAACCAGCTTGCAACCACGATTCACTTCAATTCCAATAAATCATAGAACGAAATCAAACTTTACCATCCCCGTTGGAGCGAGCGAGGCACACTTCCCTGTTGAGACTCGGCGAAACTGGAAGCGAACGAATAAAAAGGAGAATAAATTAGAGAGAGAATGATATAATGATGAGGACAATAGCGAGTGACATGAATCTGAAAGGAAATAATTGGAGTAAACATTTTATAAGGAAACAACATAGGAGGTAAATAAGAGGATACTAAATTAAGCAATGATAATGAGGATCAGAAAATAATTTTGATGATAAAATATGTCCCTGAATATAACTTTAAACAGACCAGTAAGTATACTGACATGTAAAGCAATAATTTGAGTAAATGAGTATGATGAATACATCGAATTAAACCAATCAAAATAATACAAAAATGGATGAACGAAAATGAAGTGAAAGAAAACGCCAATTCACTTTTTATGGTAAACTCTAAGAAATGGGACCTTAGGAAAACTGGTAAACGAGGGAAAGAGAGCAAAGTGAAAACTGATAAACGAGGGAAAGAGAGCAAAGTGAAAACTATAAAAAAAAAGCGACGTACGGATTGCATTTCATTTCCTCAACCTTGACTGTTAATATGGGTTAAGTAATTATATCTCATTGATTAGAAGTGTGAATATCTGCGTGTGTGCATGG
This sequence comes from Penaeus vannamei, assembly GCF_003789085.1. NCBI lineage: Eukaryota > Metazoa > Arthropoda > Malacostraca > Decapoda > Penaeidae > Penaeus > Penaeus vannamei. Next base: position 767,093 of record NW_020869649.1, on the reverse strand, counting down.
GGGTGAGGGATACGTGTGTGTGTGTGTGTGTGTGTGTGTGTGTGTGTGTGTGTGTGTGTGTGTGTGTGTGTGTGTGTGTGTGTGTGTGTGTGTGTGTGTGTGTGTGTGTGTGTGTGTGTGTGTGTGTGTGTGTGTGTGTGTGTGTGTGTGTGTGTGTGTGTGTTGTGTGTGTGTGTGTGTGTGTGTGTGTGTGTGTGTTGTGTTGTGTGTGTGTGTGTGTGTGTGTGTGTGTCTGCGCGTGCGTGTGCATATGTGTGAATGAGAGTAGGTGCGTGTATGTCTGCCTGTGTGTATACAATTAACACAGCAAAGAAAAGAAAATGTTGAGAATCGAGTAGACACAAACATACCCAGCAAATAACCGGCTCATCTTGAAAAAGTAATAATGATAATAATGGAATAAGATAAAATCCAATTAATAATAATAACAATAAGAACAACAACAAAAATAATAATAATAATGATTATCATTATTATTTTTAGTGTTGCTATTACGATCATTATTATTTTTATTATTATTATTACTATCATTATCATTTTCATTATCATTATTACTATAATTATTATCATTGTATCATTATCATTATCATTATCATTATCATCATTACCATCATTATTACTATTGTTATTATTGTTATTGTTGTAATCATAGTAAAATTAATTATGATAATGATATGAATAAGAATAAGAATATAGAAAAGAATGATGATAATGGTGATTATACAATAATGATAATAATGATAATGATAATAATGACAATAATATTGATGATGATAGTGATAATAATGATAGTGATAATAGTGATAATAATATAGTATAATAATTATAATAGTAATAAATAATAATGATAATGAAAATGTTGATAATAGTAATATTAATGATAATAATGATAACAATAACAATTATTATTATTATTATATTATATTATTATATTATTATTATTATTATTATTATTATCATTATTATTATTATCATAACAATAATGATACTACTAATAATAGTAAGAATTAAAATTACAATGATAATAGAAATTATAAGAATACCAATAATGATAACATCAAATATGATAATAATAATGGTAATAAGGATGATGATGATGATGATAATAATAATGATAGTAATAACAATAATGCTAATAATTAAAAAATGATAATAACAATAATGATATCAATAACGCTAACAATAGCACTCCTTACCTCCCCCACAAGCTGTTATGAACTTCCTGCAGGACTCGCCGCAGAAGATGAGGTAGAAGGAAGGGCGCGTCCTGCACAGGCCCAACAAGGAGCCCAAGAAGCAGGTGTCGTGCCGGTCAACACAGTCTTCGGGTCCTAAATAAGGGCTTGTATATCAGGGTTAGGATTTCTTCGGTATTTTGGAGGACAAGAAATTGGATTTCATTGTGCTCTTAAAAGGTATGGGTCAAATCAGTTAAGAAAGGAATTAGATAAGTGAAGAAGTAATGAAATACAATCTGAAATGTATAGAGCCTCAAGAGGAAGGAAGGAGGAAGGAAAATAAAGTTAATAATTACCAATTTAAATCAAACTATTAAAAAAAAAGAATAAAAAAACACGCTTACACTTACAACCAGCGGTAATAATAAGTATACATCGATATTTACAAGTATAAGATCAAATCTTTACTCACGTGCAGGAGGACATGTCTTACAGCTGTTTGGACAATTGACATTCATAAAAGCTGGGTTGTTGTCACACTCTCCCCGCTCACTCAGCCGCTGGCAGTCATTCACCAAGTCTTGACAACCCGTCACTAGTTGAGAAAACATTTGTCAGTCAACGAGGAAACGTTCCTTGCTATATACTGAAAAACGTTCTTGCGAGCGAGTGAGTGTGTATGTGTGTGTGTGTGTGTGTGTGTGTGTGTGTTGTGTGTGTGTGTGTGTGTGTGTGTGTGTGTGTGTGTGTGTGTGTGTGTGTGTGTGTGTGTGTTGTGTGTGTGTGTGTGTGGTGGTTTGTATTGTCTTTGAGGATGAGAAATGGTGTTTGTATATTGTATCTTTAATATGTGAATGAAAGGCTTCCTCTTATTGTAGTCAAGGTGTTAGTCTATTCAGTAGAAAACAAAAAGAAAAGAAATGGAAGAGTTAAATTGCCGAGGAAAGTAGGTGAGAGGGAGAGGGGAGAGAGGGAGGAGGTAGCGAGGGTCGGAATAAATAGATGAAAGAGAGAAAGGGAGCAGAGAGTGATGGGAAATAAAAGATAAATGCAAAATAAGGAAAGGTGCAGGATGCGGAACAATTTAATTATGCAGTAAAATTTAATTAACGTTGACATACATTACATTCACCACTTCCGTGTGAAAGGCGGATTCTCTGCCATGATGTCTAACCTGCTTTAGCTTATGTTTATATACGCATACAAATATATTATGTGCATATACGGACTGACAGAGAGACATGCTTTCATGCATTCATATATATATATATATATATAATATATATATATATATATATATATATATATTATATATATAATATATATATATATATATATATATATATATATATATATATATATATATATATGTGTGTGTGTGTGTGTGTGTGTTGTGTGTATTACACACACACACACACACACACACACACACACACACACACACACACACACACACACACACACATATATATATATAATATATATATATATATATATATATATATATATATATATATATTATATATATATGTATGTATGTATGTATGTACGTATATATATATGGGAGAACTACAACATAGTTCCCCCGATGGCGTGCTCACCGTTCGAGTCGGGCAGACAGGTGCCGCAAGTGCTGCCGCAGGAAACC
>NW_020869649.1:754267-759267 GCF_003789085.1 Penaeus vannamei | reverse complement strand
ACTCCCTGTGTGCAAGGAATGGCTGGGTATCTATATAGTTATTAAAGTTACTAATAAACTCTTAATATCTACAACTTTAGTATTACCCTTAGTCAGAACCCTTATTTTAACCATCATCGATTATCTCAATACAATCATGATTATAATCTTAATCATTATCATCCTCATTATCAATATTCAATCATTTTTTTTAATAACTGCCGAAATTCAGACTAATTTCTTAAGCTCTCTTTCACTCTTCGCCTAATTGCTCGAAGATCGCAAAATTACAGAACTGATTGAAGAGCCTCATTACCTTAATTACAGTTGTAAAATCAGTATGAAATTAGTATTAATATTCGTCTTCCCTCCACCCCTCCCATCCCCACCCTGTCACCCCCTTCCCTCCCCTCCCCCGACCCACTCACGCCACCCTCGCCATTTCCATACATTCTTCTGTCACACTGCCCTCCATCAATCTCCCTCCCCCCATTCTCCATCACTGACTGCCCCCCACCCCCTCTATTTAGTCATCTCCCTCATCTTCAGCTTCCCCCTTCCCCTCCTTCCCTTTTCCCCGCGTTAGCCCCTTCCCCCTCTCCGGCCAGTAGCCCCCTCTATCCTTCCCGCATTAGCCCCCTCGCCTTCCCCGCATTAGCCCCCTCCTCTCCCCAATTATCTCTCTCTCCCAACCCGTATTAGCTCCAACCTCCCCCCTAGTAGCACCCTCTCCCTCCTCCTATAAGCCCCCTTCTCTCCCCCAGTATCCCCCTCTATTTTCCCCCATTAGCCCCCTCTCCTCACCCCCTATTAGCCCCTCCTCTCCCCTATCCTCCCCCATTAGCCCCCTCTATCTCCCCCATTAGTCCCCTCTATCCCCCATTAGCCCTAGCCCCCTCTCCTCACCCCCTATTAGCCCCCTCCTCTCCCCCATTAGCTCCCTCTCCCCTCCCCCCTTTTCCTCCCTTCCCACACTAACCCCTTCCCCCCCATGATCCCCCTCCCCCGTGGCTCACCTTGACCACATGGAGCTCCGCCGCCCTGCACACCTCGCTCACGTAGGTGGCGTTCCTGCAGGAGAACCTCCCGTCGTTCCTCCGGCACAGGTTCCTCAGGAAGACGTTGTGCTCGAAGTAGAAGTCGAGGCGGCTCGTGTAGGAGACCTGGTCGGCGTGGTCCTCGAGGCGACACAGCATCAGGTCCTTCAGGAGGGCGAGGGCGGAGCGGAGGTCGGGCGAGTCCTGGTCCAGGACGCGGACGCCGTACATGTGCAGGGGCTCGTAGCTGCGGACGGGGCCGGGAGGGGGGCGGGGGTTTGATTTGATTTTTCATATATGTACATATATATATAACTTTTTTTTTTTTTTTTTTTGGGGGGGGGAGGATAGTTGGTATTTCTTTTTTTTTTTTTTTTTTTTTTTGGGGGGGGGGTAGTCTGGTACCGTGGATGAATAAATAAATACCAAATAATACGTTTATCGCTACCATGATGATGATGATAATAATATTGTTTCTATATATGAAGCAGACTTCCGCCGATGCTTAAGAATCCTCCATTGGAATACATGTCGACCGCATACTTTTAGGAGAAAATGAATTTGCTAGTACTGACCCAGCAGCCTCACTCGTGTGTGTGTGTGTGTGTGTGTTGTGTGTGTGTGTGTGTGTGTGTGTGTGTGTGTGTGTGTGTGTGTGTGTGAGAGAGAGAGAGAGAGAGAGAGAGAGAGAGAGAGAGAGAGAGAGAGAGAGAGAGAGAGGTGTGTGTGTGTGTGTGTGTGTGTGTGTGTGTGTGTGTGTGTGTGTGTGTGTGTGTGTGTGTGTGTGTGTGTGTGCGTGTGCGTGTGCGTGTGCGTGTTGTGCGTGCAAAATTTTACTAATGCGAAATATAACGAGGACCGAAAAAAATCACACAACGTAAGAGGAGCTGCCCGCCTTCGAGACCAACCTGTAGAAGGCGGCCGTGGAAGCCCTGGCCAGCACCTGCCCCATAAAGGAGGACCCGCTTCGCCAACTCGTCCACAGAACCACCACCTTCTGCCGCCGTCGTTCCAGCCCCTCGTTCTTGTTCTTTTCTTCCTGCTCGCCTCCTTCTCCTCCTCTTCCTTGTCCCTCTTCCATTTCTCTTCCCCTTTCGAACCCTCCTCCTCCTCCACCTCCTCCTATTGCTCTTCTCTCACCGGCTCCTCCCACACTTATCTTGCTGAATTCACTCCCTCCCTCATTCTCCTCATAATCTCCCTCTTTCTCGACGTGTGATTTCCGAAGAGGAATGAGGAAGAGGAGCAAGCTGATGATAAGGAGAGAGGCTGGCATGCGTTGAATGACTTTGCTGTATTTCATGGTCTGGCGGAGAAACAGCGGCCATCTGTAGTGCGGAATTTCGTTCATAGATGGCGTGCTGCAGGGATACATAGTACTTATGGATGGGTAGAGGTGTATATAGGAAAGTAGAGAGAGAGAGAGAGAGAGAGAGAGAGAGAGAGAGAGAGGAGAGAGAGAGAGAGAGAGAGAGAGAGAGAGAGAGAGAGAGAGAGAGAGAGAGAGAGAGAGAGAGAGAGAGAGAGAGGGAGAGGGAGAGAAAGACAGAGGGAGGAGAGGAGAGGGAGAGAGAGAGAGAGAGAGAGAGAGAGAGAGAGAGAGAGAGAGAGAGAGAGAGAGAGAGAGAGAGAGAGAGAGAGAGAGAGAGAGAGAGAGAGAGAGAGAGAGAGAGAGGAGGAAGGAAAGGAAGAGAGAGGGAGGGAGATGGGGAGAGAAAGAGAGAAAGAGACAGACAGGCAAACAGAGAGAGACAGATAGAGAAAAGAGACAACCAAAGACATCAAAGATATAGACAGAGAAAGGCAGAGAGAAAAACAAAGACAATCGTCATTTGCACCTAGTGTTTTTTCTCATATTCTCACTCTTACTTTTCTGTCGAATTAATGAATGTTGTTTCACTAATGTTACAGTTGATAGGAAACATTAACCTTCCTAACACTCCTTTCCATAAATTAACATTCCTTCCTTACAGAAAGTGTTGATACTGCGATAGTGTATATGCGTATAAGGACAATGATAATAATAATAACAATAATGATGATAATAATGATAATAATAATGATAATAACTATAACAATAAGATCAATAAGATTAATAATATAATTAAAATATAATTACATTATTACTATTATTATTACTACTATCATAATTAGCATTATCATTAGCATTATCATACCATTATTATTACTATCATAAGTATAATAATCGTGATGATGATAGTAACTATAAAAATAATCATAATAACAATAAAAAGAATAAGAATAAGAACAACAACAATGATAATAGTAATAATTATGATAATAATATCAACAATGATAATAATGATAGAAATAATAACAACAGCATATATGATAATAACAACAACAATAAAAATAATGATGAAAGTAATGATGATAATATTTATAACAATAATAATAATAAGGATAATCATGATGATAGTAATAATGATAATGATAATAATAATGACAAAGATCATGATAATAATAACAATAATAAAATACAACAATAATAAATGCAATAATAGTGATATTATTTAAAACGATAAAGATGATACTAATAATAATAACAATAATGATAATAATAACAATAATAATAACAATAATAACAACAACAATAATAATAATATAATAATATTGATAATAACGATAATAATGATAATAATAATAACAAGAATATCATTAATAATATCAATAATGATAATAGTAACATTATTAATTACAATGATAATGCTATCATTATTATAATTATCATCTTTAATATTATTGCTCTTGTTATTGTTATTATGATTTTAATAATACTAATGGTATTATCATAACAATAACAATGGCAGTGATAATGATCATACTAATATTAATAATAATAATAATAATAATAATAATAATAACAAAATGATAGTAATAACAATTATGAGTATAATGATAATAATAATGATAATAACAATGATAATGATGATGATGATGATGATGATAACGTAATGACAATAGCAACAATGATAATAATTACTTTGATGATAATAGAAATAATAATCATGATCATAATTATCATTATCATTATAATCAATATTATATCAATGATGAGAATAAAGATAATGATAATAATAACAAAGTTATTAGCAATGATAATGATAATAGTAATAAAAATATTAATTATAATAATAATAATTATTATCATTATTATCATTATAATTATCATTATTATTATTATTATCATTATTATTATCATTATCATTTTTATTATCATTTTCAATATTCCTTTATCAATATGATTATTATTGTCACTATATCAATGATGATGATAATGATAATAATGATAAATACAACAACAACAATGATAATAATAATAATAATAATAATAATAATAATAATAATAATAATAATAATAATAATAATAATAATAATAATAATAATAATAATAATAATAATAATAATAATAATAATAATTAATAATAACAATAACAATAACAATATTTAATAAAATAAATACTACTATATAACTATACTAATAATAATAATAATAACAATAATAATAATAAATAATAATATATAATAAATAATAAATAAAAATAACAATAATAATAATAATAATAATAATAATGATAATAATAATAATAATAATGACAATAATAATAACAACAATAATAACAATGATAATGACAATGATAATAATGATGAGAGTAATAATGATAATAACAATAACAATAATAGTAATAATAATAATCATAATACTTCAACTCTTACCAAAGTAAACTGATAATAATACTATTTGATATCAACAAGAATGATGACAATGACAATTATATTAATAATGATTATAGATGAAATAACAATAATAATAACAATAACACAACAACAGCAACAATAGCAATAATACTTAATGATAATAATAATAACAATAATAATAACAATAATAATAATAATAATAATAATAATAACAATAATGAAAATAATACTTACAATGATAATAACAATCATGATAATAATTAT
>NW_020869649.1:741767-749267 GCF_003789085.1 Penaeus vannamei | reverse complement strand
AAATCAGCATGTGACAAGCAAAGTGTGGATATAGATCTTGGAGTACCTCTTGCTAGGATTTCACACATAATTAAAACTTCCTTCAAAGAGGACCTGTCTGACGATTAATTCTCAACGGCCTGAAAGCTGTAGCATAAAGCACTATGACAGGTTTATGCAAGATGTTTTCATCTATGGTTTATACAAAACAAGAACAAGACAGTGTGATATTGTGACCGCAAGAATCAGGCTAGGATATAGATTGTACTGGCAGGTCAGTACAGCCTGTAATGTTGAAGAAACGAAGTGTAAATTATGCAATGAAGAATATAAGCGAACACTTGTACATTATATCTCAGAGTGCCATGTAATACAGCCTTTCAGACCACCTAGCATGAGGTATGGAGAACTATGTAACTACTTCATATCATCTGATGTCTTGGAAGATATAATTATGTTATATCCTAAATTTGGAATGTAGTATCACATGACCACATATCAAATGATACATTGCCTTTCCACGCCCAAGCCGTATGCCGGCTTGATAGATGAGTAGATAAATTACTGATCGTTCTTTTCCTTTAAATGATATATTTTAGACAGTAATAATTTTATGATCTAGATTTACACTGTAATACTATTATATAATGCTTTGACCATGTATCAAATGTACCACAGCTTGCCCACGCCTGTGCAGTTAGCCAGGGTGGTAAATAAAGGACTAAACTAAACTAAACTAGATTTACTGAAGAAAGAATATTAATATATGAAAAAATATATAGACACATAAATGTATACTATAAATATATATGTCTATATGTATTCATACCTATCTATCCATCTATCTATCTATATGCATATATATCATATACATATGTATATATATATATATATATATATATATATATATATATATATATATATATATATATATATATATATATATATATATATATATAATATATATATATATATATATATATATATATATATATATAATATATATATATATATATATATATATATATAAATATATATATATATATATAATATATACATATATATTATATACACATTAAATACATATATATACTTATACATATATACATATTTACACATATATATACATACATGTATGTGTGTGTGCATGTGTGTGTGTGTGTGTGTGTGTGTGTGTGTGTGTGTGTGGTGTGTGTGTGTGTGTGTGTGTGTGTGTGTGTGTGTGTGTGTGTGTGTGTGTGTGTGCGTGTGTGTGTGCGTGTGTGTGTGCGTGTGTGTGTTTGTGTGTGTGTGTGTGCATGTGAGTGTATGCAAGCTAAGACTATTTGGAAAATGGTCTTTACTATTCATTTGTTAAAGTTGAAGAATGGACTAGTATCCAATAAGGAGTCCCTGTATTGGTCATGAGAAAGATGATTTCTACAGGAAATATTTTTGATAATAATAAATATTTTTCCATTATAGGAGTGATAGTTCAGAAACACATTTATTCATTTTCAACTGCATGTATTATCTCACCATTTACAAAGAAAGGCACAGAATGGTGTTACGATAATTTACATAATTAAATGTTTACATAAAATAGACTTTACTACATTGAAGCAAAAGTATAATAATACATGTACTACAGAAAATCATATTCCTTCCAAGAAAACTGAATAAAATTTAAAATAAATTTTGTCTCCATAAAAAAATATGACAACTAAGTCATTTAGATGACAAACTCCTTTAAAATTTGTCCCAAAACATCCATAAAATAACCTTACGACACTCTGCTTCTTCCTGATTATGCATCCTGTGGGTATGCGACTCCAACTTGCTTCCTCATTGACTCCATGATTTCAGCCAATATCAGAGTTTCTTCCAGGGTGATGGTGGGACTCTCAAGCAAGCCTTTGGGAATTTTTTTTCGTTTTAATCAACCTTGAAAATTCTCTACATACATATATAAACAAGGTAGCAAATGGAATTACTTATATTTTCATCCACTAATGTTAATACATATGTGTATACTTCTAAAAAAGAGGTAAATAAATAAACACATTTCCAGGGCCAGTTAAATCAGATATAATATAAGCCAGAAATACGCACCTTCCTGCAAGCATCGCCTCACTTCTGCAGCTTCATACATCATCCCTTGCCCGTGTTTGAAGTTATAACTATGTCCCAAGTCTGGTAATGGTGAATCAAAACTTCCTGATGGAGTTTCCATGTGTACAGGACTCCAGACTGGATGCGACACCTGGTATGCAATAGTTAGACAGAATGATAAAACTGAATCAATAATAATTGATTATAATAACATATTTTAAGGAGTTTTTTCAAACCTACTTAAATGCAAAAAGTGGGATATAAAATAAGTTAACCACTGGATGTAAGATTCCTTCAATGTACCCTGTATATAATGTCTCACTGTGTCTAACATGTAACTATTTATGCAGCTAATTTGAAAATATAAAATCAATATTATCAGTCATGTCTTAAAACAATATACATACTTTCCTTTAAGTTGGGTGACTAATAAATATTACCAATAAATACTTTATTTCATGGCATACCTTCAGAGTACCCTTTGTGCCAATGACAATGCCTTCACACGGTAATTCGCACCGAATTGAGCAGTTCAGAGTAGCAACCCTTCCCTTGGAGTAGATCAGAGTGGCACTTGTTGTTGCATCAACACCCTGTGAAACAAAAGTTTCTGAGAACTTGCAAGGCAAGAATAAGAAATAATTTAAATTTGAGAGTGGATAAAACAAGACATGGCTTACAAATATTTTACAACTCCTATAAAAGAATAATAATTTATATCTTCTTGGTCACCAAAACCAAAGTCTTATTTACAATCCAATATTTTTCATGAACACAGATATTTGCCTGTATTACTACATGTAATATGATGTATATATTAAATAACATGTCACCTTGGCTACATATCCCAAAAAATCAATCTATTGGGGCCATAAAGTTTAAATTACTATAATGATAAAGAATAAATAAAATAATCACATGAAATAAAATCAATTTCTTCTCTTGTTAGTTTATATATCTAACTTATTAAACTACCATTATCGTTTTCTATGAAACTGCTTGGGTGCAAATTATTCAATATTATAAGAGAATATTATAAATACAAAATAGACTTTCGAATTATATCAATAGCACAAATAACTATACTATTAATGAGGAAATAAAAATACATATAAAAGTTTCTCACTTCTTCATTCTGATGACCAGCAGCCACCACCTTCTCTGGCCTCTCACCCCCCATGACTAGTGAAGCAAACTGGACGCAGTAAACACCTAGATCCAATGTAGCCCCACCTCCGAGCTCTTTTTTCCTGGAATAAAAGTAAAATATCATTTCATAAATGTTCTCAAGATCTACAACTCAATAGAAGGTGTAACTTTTTAAGTACATTTCTGGTTCACACTAATCCAATATTTCTAATACAGGTAGAGATAATAAAAATATAGTGCAACTCCAAAGACAAAAACACAGCTCTCAAAACAAAACAAAAAAAGGAAAATTCTATAACCAGCCAGTACTTACACAGCACGTTGAATATTCTCTAAAGGATGGCCAAAAGAACAGAATACCTGTACGACTTCTCCGATTTCACCAGCATTTATTCTCTTCATCATTTCCTTGTACACTGGGAAAAATCTAGACCATACAGCCTATAGAATAAATTTAAGTGACACATCATTACAATTTATCTTAAAACAGATACAAAATGTCAATTTCATTTCATAAGGGATTTTCTAATTATCTTTACAGACATAACAGCCTTTGTGGTCTACATTTTTCAAACAATAACTTCAAACTAGACCACAGAAGGAAAAAATATAAACTAATGTAAAATTACTCTTTAAGAAAAGTAAACAGTGGCTAGTATTTCAATCTTCAAATATGTAAGCTAAACATGTTCACTGAATGCACACCTCCATCAGGAAGACTTTCTTCTGGCGAGCAAGGACAACTAGCTCCTTCGTCTCCTTCACATTCATGCACAGGGGCTTTTCGCACAAAACGTGCTTTCCAGCATTGATCATCAGTTTAGCCACTGGCAAGTGGAATGGGTGAATTGTGCCAATGTACACAATCTCTGTGGCAGATCAGTATAAGTTAAATTACATAAAAGGAAAAAAATAAGCCTGTGAAAAAAAGAGAGAGATTTTCAGTCACTAAAAAGCCAATCACAAGAATCTCAACATAGAACTGACCTACATCAGGGTCCTTAGATAACTCCTCATAGGATCCATAAGACTTTTCAGCCCCATACTTCTTAGCAAAAGCCTGGGCATCAGCCAGCGATCGAGCCCCGACAGCAACCACACGATGGTCATCCTTCTGGGCTTTCATGGCAGTTACAAAGTCTGAGGAGATCTTTCCTGCGCTCGCAATGCCCCATCGTGTAGCCATCTTAACTGCAACTAGAAAGGAATTTTGCTTTGAAATTATGTTCTTTTCGCAATACAAACATTACAACATAAACGAAACATCATCTGACTACTGAACAATTTGTCACATGAAAAAAGAGTACTGCTTGAATGACATAAATTCATGGCATGAAGCATTTATTAGACATAATAAATTTTGGCAGTGATCCCAAGACGGTACTAGTATATGTAAAAGTTATATTCAACATAGGATAGATGGATGCAAGGAGGGAATTATCTGAAGGGGCAGCAGAGCAAATTCCTGGAAGAAAAAGTTAAATACAGCAACCATGGATAACAGAAGTGTTGACTGTGTGATATGAGAGATGGAAGGCTAAGAAAATAAAGAACAGAAATCCGACAGAAAAGAATAAAGACTACTGAAGAAAGTCTAAAGATGGATAGAAGCAAAATGGAATGACTGTAATATTAGTTTTAGGAAAGTGAACACTAGATTAGTCTATGATAAAATATTCAGTGGAAGAGGTTTCAGAAGAGCAAGAAGTGAAGAAAGCATGGAAAAGCTATTTTGAAACATTACAATGACTATGAAGATGAATTCAAAATCCAGAATTTTCCATACATGCAGAGACAAACAAGCGATGAATATACACCAGATGTACTTGAAGAAGAGATAAGAGAAAGCCATCTGTAAATGTGTAAAGATGAGGCTGCAGGAAGGGATGGAGTGAGTAAGGAAATATTGGTAGTAGGCCTACGGGGTCCAGAGGTACTGAAGTGATTAATACATCTATGCAAAACATGTAAATTACAAAAGCCATAAATACTGGAAGGATGGTAATCTTTAAATATATACGAATAAGGAAATGATGGACTCAGAAAGTTCCTTAAGATATGGAAGGACAGAAATATCTCCCGGTAGTTGAAGACGAGGTTACTCTCATCAGTGATGATCTCCACAGTTATATATGGATCAGAATGCTGGATCATAAAACAAAAAGAGAGATCAAAGCTAAAGGTATTAGAAATGAACTGTCTGAGAAGAGTTTGCAGCATTAAATGGGAGCAAAGAATAACAAAGGAGTTATAGAACTTGCCAGACAAAAAACTATTCTACTCATAAACAAAAAAGTCTAAGATTATTTACTAATATATAAAATGAATACCAATTCATGATATGAATGGCTTAATCCCTGCTAAGGTGAGTGTTCTTGGCAGTTAAATCTACAAAGATATTTGGAAATTCATTAATACTCATACTAAAATTTGCATTGTACTCCTACCTGAAGCTCGGAGTGAAAAGAAATTTCCTCAAATGCTTACCAACAAGTCAGAACTCAGCGGTACTTATGATGTGTCTACTATCACAATCTTATCTGAAAGTGGAATGAATCACCTGTGAACAAAAACCATGCATACATTCTCTTGGCCAGAATCATGTGATATTAGCTGGAGTGGAAAGTCAGGCTGATATGCAATATTAGTAACATACTAGATGATGTCATTATCATTCAGTTTACTTGGGATAAAATGCTTTTTAGAGAAGGCATACATACTTTTTGTGTATCAGTAGATCAAATTCTAAGACACTTTTCATTTATGACACAATATATATCATTCAGTAATAGAAATAACATACCAAGTAGTGGCCTATCAAATAATAACCACAGTCTCCAAACACAAGTGGTCTAGAAAAGGAACTAACAAACCTCAACAACATAAACTGATTTAACTGATTTCTTTCCTTATGACAAACCACCTATGAGGTTTACAAAAGCTTTACAATTCAAAGAGACAAAAAAATTCTGAAGCTGCATCTGACATCAGGGTCACAGCAAGTTATTACAGATATGATGCACTTTACTGAAGTATCTGTTATCTAACTTCATTTCAATTGGCTTCTTGAAATACTATGCAACCAACAAGTGGTTAGTGCTTATCTAATACATAATTTTTTTTAACTACCAATATGATAGCATATATGAAGTCTCTGAATACAGTGCTTGGGATGCTCTATTAATTAGTGTAACAAATATCCATCCAAACCCAAAAATTAAAACCTTAATAAACAGTAATTCAAGATATATTAGCTGCACAACTATGTTACTTTTAATGTCTATTCAGTATCGTTCTTTCGTGTCATTAGCTTACTTTTACCTACCTCTTCAGGTAAATTTAAAATACAAATCATTATTCACATGAAAGCCTCTATTAGGAATCATATATTAATCATAAAATAAAGAGTGATACAACTTGGCAATCCTATCAGTACATGCAAATATTGATTAAGCTTCTCCTACCATGCACAGATAAACGTGACAATTATGAAATAGTTAAACTTACTATAAAAAATAAGGGCACCTTTTGCTTTGTATTCGTTGATACACTTGAGACGTGTCCACGACTCCACAAATGCCACATAGATATTACGTTTTCTTTTTAGCTTCTCTTAGAGAAAATCGTATTTCCTGGTAGACTAATGCATTATCTCATATGTTTTATTCTATACCTTAAATCTTATTTCTCGAAGAGACTATACACAATACAATGTTTATTTTATATCAGTATTCTCTCTCTATCTCTATCTCAAAGTCTCTCTCTCTCTCTCTCTCTCTCTCTCTCTCTCTCTCTCTCTCTCTCTCTCTCTCTCTCTCTCTCTCTCTCTCTCTCTCTCCTCTCTCTCTCTCTCTCTCTTCTCTCTCTCTCTCTCTCTCCTCTCTCTCTCTCCTCTCTCTCTCCTCTCCTCTCTCTCTCTCTCTCTCTCTCTCTCTCTCTCTCTCTCTCTCTCTCTCTCTCTCTCTCTCTCTCTTCTCTCTCTCTCTCTCCTCTCTCTCTCTCTCTCTCTCTCTCTCTCTCTCTCTCTCTCTCTCTCTCTCTTCCTCTGTCACGCTCTCTCTCTTCTCTCTCTCTCTCTCTCTCTCTCTCTCTCCTCTCTCTCTCTCTCTCTCTCTCTCTCTCTCTCTCTCTCTCTCTCTCTCTCTCTCTGTGTGTCTGTGTGTGTGTATGTGTGTGTGTGTGCGTAACGTCTCTCTCTCTCTCTCTCTCTCTCTCTCTCCTCTCTCTCTCTCTCTCTCTCTCCTCTCTCTCTCTCTCTCTCTCTCTCTCTCTCTCTCTCTC
>NW_020869649.1:734167-736667 GCF_003789085.1 Penaeus vannamei | reverse complement strand
GATGTTATTCCTTTGTTTCATTGTTGTAACAAGTATATTTGGTTATTGTAGTCTTCCATGTTGTGGAATGTTAATGTAAATGTGAACATATGTGCAAATAGGAAATTATTATTCACATGTAAATGAAATCTGATGATGAAAATGAAATAGAAGTATAAAACTATTTTTCACTTGTTTTTTAACCTCAAAGGTGTTGTACTGCAGGAAAAACAATATCATACTGAAATTACAAAACAGTGTACTGCAGGAAAAACAATATCATACTGAAATTACAAAACAGTGTACAGTCACTTGGAGATTGGATAAGGATAGTGTTATTTTTTAGTGGGGAGGAGTTCATCTCTCCCAAAATTCCATTTCACAGGGCAAAGAATATTTCCCCAGGGCAAAATTCCCTTCCCCCCCAATACTTTTATGGAATAATATATTTTACCAGATTCCAAGATAGGCCATGTTTTCTATCACTAGGCCATCATACTTACATCCTCTTAATAATAACTTGGCTCTACTCCTAAGATTCTGTCACTAATCAATTGCTTCATCTTATTTGTAAACAAAGTCACATATATGTCACATTTTTATTGGATGTAATGGACTGCAAGTTGTCATACATTCTTGTTCTTCTAATTTCCAAAGACATCAGCTTTCCCTATATTTACAGATGTAAAACTGTATCAGGCCCTTCCATAATTCATTACAGTAATACAACACCTCTAGCAGTTACTAGATTTAGATGCTAGAAACAAGTTACTGGTTTTCTGCACATAAAATGGGAACCACTAAGGTATTGACTATAGGTTGGTGTCATTTTTTAAATTCTTTCAGGAACGTCCCTGACTATAATATCTTTTTCAGGTCTAGGTTTCAGTAGATAGTTAGATAGATGAACTTTTATAGTGGTACAAACATGAATGTGCTTTGAGTTGGGCAGACATCTTTTTTCCCAAGACATTGCTTGGTTGATGTATGCAATAAAAGCAAATTATAGAAAAGGAAAATTAAAGCCTCATTTTTTGTGGGTTTTCATGAAGCATATCAAGACAGGGAATGGGACCTCTGGTGCACTATCATACCGTGGATGAGTTGTTCAGAGACACTTGTATGATGGTTTTAGCAGATGTCATCTGTTTATATTATGATTTTTTTAAACTGTACTTGTCTATCTACCTACCTATGATTGTATTTATAATCTAGGTAGATAATATTTCTATATCTCTACAATATCTGCCCTTATGTCTCTTGGTATGATTAAAATTCAAATCAATTATATTTTCAAATGTTTTAAAGTGAATCTTTCATTATTATTATTGCTGCATTTGTTGTTAATTGTCATCATTGTTATCATTACCATAATCATTTTGATTATCATTTTAACATGAAGATAATTTGCAGATATAGTGGTAGTTGCCTATGAAACAGAGAGAGGTCTTAGTTTGATAACACTTCTTTTTTCTAGTAATGGGATGTGACTTTTATTTAATGTTGATATGCAAATTCATTGAACTTTATTCACCTAACTTTATTTTAGAATTCAACATTGTACATACTCAAACTTCAATATATGTGTCTTATTGAATAATGCTGTACATGAAATTGGCAGAGAAGCCATGCCCCTCTTTTATTGTTAATAAGCTAATTGGCTCATACCATTTGTATTTGTTTTTTGTGTAAGAACATTGAAAATATGGCATATAGGCATTATAACTTTAGAGAGTTTGTTAAAAAGTCAGACACAACATTATTTGTGAATAAAGCCTATTCAAATGTCTTTGTTTTGTAGCAATTACAGACAAAACAAAAATGTCAACAGATACAATAGTAAACAAAGTTTATATAGGTTAAGTATATCTTATATTATGTAAATGATAAAAGATATTTACATTATTGTTAGCAAAAAAAAAAGCAATACTACAAATAGTCTGTGTTGCTACAAAAGACCTTATTCCAAAAATTCGAATGAAATATACAAATGACTTCTTTGTGCTCATCGGTGTTGTTTCTCAAAGTTTCCTCTTAACTTTCCGGGAAGAGAACATTCTTGGGTGCACAGCTAAAGCTCATCCATATTGTAATTTTTGATGTAATGAAAGCTGCTTCTATTGCAAGTGGGTCGGAGGAAGGAATCGGAAACACTTGGGTTGTACTTTTTACACAGATTATACAACAAAGGTCATGATTTAAGAAACATATTCCAACACATTTATATGCATGATGTGTTCAGATCAACATGTGAACGTGACTAAAAGAGGGCAGTCAAACGCCCAGCAGCCCCTGAGAATGACGCAAGGAGCTTGTGACATTAATCAAGACTAAGCATTGCGGAATGACCGATATGTAAATGAGGTTCAGTTCTTGTCATCCTTGCATAAGGAATGGCCAGGAGCCTCAGGAAAAACTGGAGGTCGAAGGAAATGTTCAGTGCTGAAATTTCACGTTTGGCGCTATCCTCCTTTCGTGATTGTTACTACTACTCCTATTACTACTGTTACTGCTACCACTA
>NW_020869649.1:727332-731567 GCF_003789085.1 Penaeus vannamei | reverse complement strand
TTAAGTAATATATGTACATATATATTAACTACATATATATATATTATATATATATATATTATATATATATACATATACATACATACACACATGCACACACACACCGACACACACACACACACACACACACACACACACACACACACACACACACACACACACACACACACACACACACACACACACACACACACACACACACACACGCACACATACACACATACACGCACACACATACAAAGCACACACATACATAACCACGCACACACACACACACACACACACACACACACACACACACACACACACACACACACACACACACACACATATATATATGTATATATATATATATATATATATAATATATATATATATAGAGAGAGAGAGAGAGAGAGAGAGAGAGAGAGAGAGAGAGAGAGAGAGAGAGAGAGAGAGAGAGAGAGAGAACGTTTACACACACACACACACACATACACACACACACACACACACACACACGCATACACATAAACACACACTGTAAGAGCCCAAATGTTGGGTCCTACAAGAGTTGGTAGATGGCGAGCTTAGGGTTTAAGGTAGACAACCAAGATGTCTTGACTCCTTTACTGAATAAGGTGTTGGAGTGCGGCAGCTCCTCGGGGCCAGGTGTTGCTCCTCGGCTCCCCGCAGGGAGTCTGCCTGATCTCCTGCACAATGGTCTAAAGATCGCACCAAGTAATGAACAAGCAAGCATTACATCAGCACATAGCTCTTGTGGAAGAGATAGACAACACGACATTGGAATGTCTGGTGTGGCAATAAGAGAGGAATAAACAAGGGAAGCAATATATGCTTTATATATTATATTATGTATATATTATGTATTATGAAGGCGTATATGCATATGTATATGTATGTGTGAAGATACGTATGTGACAAACATGTAAGATTATATATATATATATGTGTATCATATAGTAATTAGATATAGATATAGCTGGTTTACATATCTCCCTGGTTTTAAAATGATGGTCCCCATCATAATCAAACATCGTCTAAATTCATATAGCTAAAAACAATAGAAAAATACATAAGAAACAGGGGAACAATTGTGTAAAAGCCGTAAAGCAACGTAAAAAAAACAGGACGCAGGTATTGTGGCAGTGTATCAGTATCAAGTAGATTCGCTTGTTATTTTCAAATGGATGCCGAGAGTGCATATACTCGGGCTTCGGAACTGTAGTGAGCGGGCGGCGCTGAAGGAATCCCATCTTCAGGCGGTGTCACAGAGTGCGCGGGCGGCGCTGAAGGGAGTGCGTCCTAAGGCGGCGGTAAGGTACGAGCGGCGGGGGCGCCTAAATACATACCAGCGAACCTAGTAAGACAACTCATAAGCTGCAAATGAATACCTATAACTGGTAAGTGAACACAGAATACAAAAAACGTCACTGTACAATTTAATAACTCGATTTTAAGAATTGAACACAGAATAAGAAATATTTAAGGAAAAGCTAGGTATTGATCACCGATTTCTTTTTCTACCTGTTTCTCCAAAAATTCACACGGATTTTGGGGGTGGTGCGAGGCGAGAAGCTGGGCTGACGAAGCAGAGAGCGGCTGACGAGGAGGTTTGGAGCAGTGTGTGGCAAGCAAGGTCATGGCGCGATCAGTCAGTGGATGTTGTTGTGTCCTGCCGCGTGGCTGCGATGATGAATCCGCATGGCGAGGAACTCGGCTAGGTGTAGAGATGTTTTAGGTGGTCCACGTCCTGGGTGATATGTGGTCTAGCTGGGGTCCGGATATCAGCTCGGCGTTGGCGGCAACAGACGAGATAAATGCTAAGGGGTCAGCAGCTGGTGCTAAGAGTTGCGTGACTTCTACTGCTATGGCGGACAGTGTCAGTTATCAGGCTTGGGGACATCTCTGCGGGACTGGGTCACAGTAGAATACTTAACAAACTCAATACCAGGCATGCAAACCGTATTTCTTGATCTTCAGTCTGCCTTTGATATTGCAAACAGAGAAATGATCCTTGAGCAACTAGCTAGCTTTGGTATTCAGGGAAAACTGTTAACATGGATTCAAATGTATCTATCCAATCGATCGGCTCAGGTTTTCTTCAGGGGTGTTAAGAGTACTCATGCAAAAGTGTTTGAGCTCGGCACACCTCAGGGAGGCGTACTTAGTCCTATGCTATTTAAAATCCTAATGCATAGATTACTAAGTGATATACCACTTGAGGGCAGTGACTCCATTATTTGCTATGCCGATGATATTTGCATTAAATCCTCATCCGAGGAGAGAATGCAACAGATCCTTGATGTGCTTTCAGCAAGGGCTACAGAGTGTGGCTTGATAATATCGACTGAAAAAACCAAGGCACTTAACCCTAAAATAATCCCTCTGCCAAGATTTCACATCAATGACGTTGAGCTAGATCTCTGTCACCAATACAAATATCTCGGGGTGGCTGTTAATGATGCAGAGTTCATACAAAACCTGAAGAAAAGGCTGTGGGAACGTCTGAAGCCACTTAGGACACTTGTCGGCAAAGACCATGGTATTAATGTCAATATTGCTAGACTCTTTTACCTGTCATACATACGGTCGGTCATAGATTAGCATGCATTGCACCTAGTATTATACAAGGAATCAGAGTTGGCTAGTTTAGAAATTGTACAAAATGAGGCCATGAGGCTTATTCTCGGTGCCCCTAAGACAATGAGGATTGTGAATATGAGATCATAACTTAATTTGCCGTCTGTCTATGAAAGAATATTATACATAAACACCACATTTAGCGTCAAAGCAATAAGAGAACCCCTCTATTGTACAGAGTTCCAAAGACAACTAAAACATAGAATAGTGGAGCTAACTTTGAATGGCAACATCGATTCAAATTCAAATCCATGGCAACAAGAAACATGTAAGCACTTGTCTCAGCTGAACATATCCATAACTAAGACCCTACATGGACGTTCTGCTCCACCGTGGAAAATGTCGGACCTAAGTGTATTTTATACGACTGCCCCCAAAAAAGACAGTGCCCCCCCCTGCTGTACTTAAGCAGTATGCTTTAGCAATTATCAATGAGCACCTTGAAACTATGCCCAATGCGTATGAATGCTACACTGATGGATCCTTGCAGTCTGGGAGTAGAGCAGGATGCGCTTTTGTCGTATATAAAAACAATATTTTGCAGCACCAGGATTGTAGGCGGGTTCATGACTGGGCTAGCACTACGCAAACTGAGTTGGCAGGAATGCTCATAGCCACCGAATTTCTATTAAGTCAAGGCTCAGGAGTCATTTTCTGCGACTCACAGAGTGCTCTCCAGGCATTGAACACACTAGACAAAGGTGCAGGAAATATTGCAAATGACATAAGGATAAATGTGTATCGTGCAAAAGAACGAGGCCATGATATACGTTTTGTGTGGATACCATCGCATGTTGGAATCCCCAGGCATGATCATGCTGACCGCCTAGCAAAATCAGCATGTGACAAGCAAAGTGTTGATATAGATCTTGGAGTACCTCTTGCTAGGATTTCACACATAATTAAAACTTCCTTCAAAGAGGACTTGTCTGACTTGATTAATTCTCAACGGCCTGAAAGCTGTAGCATATAGCACTATGACAGGTTTATGCAAGATGTTTTCATCTATGGTTTATACAAAACAAGAACAAGACAGTGTGATATTGTGACCACAAGAAGCAGGCTGGGATATAGATTGTACTGGCAGGTCAGTACAGCCTGTAATGTTGAAGAAACGAAGCGTAAATTATGCAATGAAGAATATAAGCGAACATTTGTACATTATATCTCCGAGTGCCATGTAATATAGCCTTTCAGACCACCTAGCATGAGGTATGGAGAACTATGTAACTACTTCATATCATCTGATGTCTTGGAAGATATAATTATGTTATATCCTAAATTTGGAATGTAGTATCACATGACCGCATATCAAATGTTACATTGCCTTTCAACGCCCAAGCCGTATGTCGGCTTGACAGATGAGTAGATAAATTACTGATCGTTCTTTTCCTTTAAATGATATATTTTAGACCGTAATAATTTTATGATCTAGATTTACACTGTAATACTATTATATAATGCTTTGACCATGTATCAAATGTACCACAGCTTGCCCACGCCTGTGCAGTTAGCCAGGGTGGTAAATAAAGGACTAAACTAAAAGTGTGCTTGGCAGGGTATGGTGTTGATGCGGAGGCGTGGTATAAGTT
>NW_020869649.1:695233-702733 GCF_003789085.1 Penaeus vannamei | reverse complement strand
AAACGAGCGAGCAGATACGATGTCAGGACATCAGAGCTGATAACCAGAGTGGGCGTGTCAGCGCTGACAGCAGCGACGAACACTACCACGATCCCTGCGGCACCGAGTCAGACGAGGAGTCCAGTGACGTCACCAGCCCCCCAGGTACACCCGGCACAACAACCGAGGGGACTGTGCTATGAAGTGGGACAAAGCTAAGACCTAATCTTTGACATGGTTAAAAGTACTTTTAAGCTTAGGACAATCATCTGTAATAGAATGTACATTATTCATGAAGTTATATGTTTCTTATGTGAACCTAAATTCCGTAATATCAATGGATATAAGCGCATGAAGTACAGATTACATAATAATACACTACTCACATATGGATAGACACACAATTAAATTCATATCATGGAATAGGCGTGTATTAAACCTAGGCTGAGTGACCTAGAGTTTTATATTTGTAAATATAATATTGATGTGATTTGCGTGCAAGAACCTTTTGCTGCTGCTGCTAAAATGAAAATTGCACCTTCAATTAAGGGATATCATTCTTATGTGAATACAGCCATGACTGGATTGTTGACATATGTGAAGGTAACATTGCCACATAAATAAGTTAAAAAATCCGAGAACACTGATGTTCAATTTCATCATTTAAAAATTCAGACTGCCTCTGGGTATTTTTCACTATATAATATATATGCCAGATCGTCAAAATTTCTGGCTGTTTCTTTACCCAATTTTCACAACCAAGGCACGTTATGCATGGGCGACCTTAATGCAAGGCACCCACACTTTGGAGACAGCCAGCGTAATAGTAATGGGGAAGAATTCAAACATTTCATTAATAGTAGATCACTAACAGTATATGACACAGAAATAGAAACTCATTTGGGAGGTGGCAGGTTAGATTACGTATTTGGCAAAAATCTAGTTCATTGTAATGTCTGTACTTCACTGGTACGAGAATTAGTTAGTGACCACTTTGCAATCCGAACTGACTATACTGTTGACAGCAATTCAGCCCCTAAAACACCTAGGCTTAGAATAATCATCCCACCGGGCCTGGAGCATCTCTTCAAGGCACGTGTCTTTGATTGGTACAACACATATGAAGTAACAACAGTCAAAAATTTCTCTCAGGATTTAATCAAAGTTGTAACTGACTACTATAACACATGGGTCTGTTCACGAAAATTCTCGAAGAAAACGAGTCCCCAAGCCCCCCATGCTCCGAGGTGGATCAATGACCCAATTCTAGCCAAGGAACATCGACGAGTTCAGGAGCTTGCCAATTGCTATAAAGATAACAAGACGTCAGACAATCTTATTCAGTTTCTTAAAGCCAATAAAGAATTCAGAGAACTATAAACTGAGATTCGTAGTAAACACTGGGAACAATTTTTGCAAAGCATCAATAGTCAAACTTCCATGGCTGATGTATGGAGAAAGATTAATGGGCTGACAGGTAAAGCTCCCACAACACCGCAGTTTCACAGCCCACAAGAACAGGCTAATATGCTACTGGAGCAGTGGGCTGAACACTCTCAGCTGAGCTCACTTCCACAAGGGATAAAAGACCATCTCGACAAGTCAAAAATAGATTAGAAATTCAATATAGCAGTAGCCTGTGCTGCTATTGACCCATCCGACTTTGCCGAAATAACCGAGTGGGAACTGAGAAATGCCCTTGTGAAAGGCAAGGCAGCAGCCCCTGGCGAGGATGGCATTACTTACAGTGTTCTTCGCCTCATTGCGCAGGTGCCAGGCAACCCACTCTTACACCTGTATAGACTCAGCCTATCACAAGGAATCCTCCCAAGCTCCTGGACTAAAAGTTTAATCATCCCTATACCCAAATCCAACACTGACAAATACAGACCAATTTCCTTGACCTCCTGTGTGTGCAAAGTACTTGAGAGAATAATTCTGAACAGACTCATGTACCGTATACATGCTAAGTTATCCCCCAGACTGTATGGATTTCTCCCAGGACGTAGCAGTCAGCATTGTTTTGCAGAATACTTAACAAACTCAATACCAGGCATGCAAACCGTATTTCTTGATCTTCAATCTGCCTTTGATATTGCAAACAGAGAAATGATCCTTGAGCAACTAGCTAGCTTTGGTATTCAGGGAAAACTATTAACATGGATTCAAATGTATCTATCCAATCGATTGGCTCAGGTTTTCTTCAGGGGTGTTAAGAGTACTCATGCAAAAGTGTTTGAACTCGGCACACCTCAGGGAGGCGTACTTAGTCCCATGCTATTTAACATCCTAATGCATAGATTACTAGGCGATATACCACTTGAGGGCAGTGACTCCATTATTTGCTATGCCGATGATATTTGCATTAAATCCTCATCCGAGGAGAGAATGCAACAGATCCTTGATGTGCTTTCAGCAAGGGCTACAGAGTGTGGCTTGATAATATCGACTGAAAAAAACAAGGCACTTAACCCTAAAACAATCCCTCTGCCAAGGTTTCACATCAATGACGTTGAACTAGATCTCTGTCACCAATACAAATATATCGGGGTGGCTGTTAATGATGCAGAGTTCATACAAAACCTGAAGAAAAGGCTGTGGGAACGTCTGAAGCCACTTAGGACACTTGTCGGCAAAGACCATGATATTAATGTCAATATTGCTAGACTCTTTTACTTGTCATACATACGGTCGGTCATAGATTATCATGCATTGCACCTAGTATTATACAAGGAATCAGAGTTGGCTAGTTTAGAAATTGTACAAAATGAGGCCATGAGGCTTATTCTCGGTGCCCCTAAGACAACGAGGATTGTGAATATGAGATCAGAACTTAATTTGCCGTCTGTCTATGAAAGAATATTATACATAAACACCACATTTAGCGTCAAAGCAATAAGAGAACCCTCTATTGTACAGAGTTCCAAAGACAACTAAAACATAGAATAGTGGAGCTAACTTTGAATGGCAACATCGATTCAAATTCAAATCCATGGCAACAAGTAACATGTAAGCACTTGTCTCAGCTGAACATATCCATAACTAAGACCCTACATGGACGTTCTGCTCCACCGTGGAAAATGTCGGACCTGTGTATTTTATACGACTGCCCCCAAAGAAGACAGTGCCCCCCTTGCTGTACTTGAGCAGTATGCTTTAGCAATTATCAATGAGCACCTTGAAACTATGCCCAATGCGTATGAATGCTACACTGATGGATCCTTGCAGTCTGGGAGTAGAGCAGGTTGCGCTTTTGTCGTATATAAAAACAATATTTTGCAGCACCAGGATTGTAGTCGGGTTCATGACTGGGCTAGCACTACGCAAACTGAGTTGGCAGGAATGCTCATAGCCACCGAATTTCTATTAAGTCAAGGCTCAGGAGTCATTTTCTGCGACTCACAGAGTGCTCTCCAGGCATTGAACACACTAGACAAAGGTGCAGGAAATATTGCAAATGACATAAGGATAAATGTGTATCGTGCAAAAGAACTAGGCCATGATATACGTTTTGTGTGGATACCATCGCATGTTGGAATCCCCAGGCATGATCATGCTGAACGCCTAGCAAAATCAGCATGTGACAAGCAAAGTGTGGATATAGATCTTGCAGTACCTCTTGTTAGGATTTCACACATCATTAAAACTTCCTTCAAAGAGGACTTGTCTGACAATTCTCAACGGCCTGAAAGCTGTAGCATAAAGCACTATGACAGGTTTATGCAAGATGTTTTCATCTATGGTTTATACAAAACAAGAACAAGACAGTGTGATATTGTGACCGCAAGAATCAGGCTGGGATATAGATTGTACTGGCAGGTCAGTACAGCCTGTAATGTTGAAGAAACAAAGTGTAAATTATGCAATGAAGAATATAAGCGAACACTTGTACATTATATCTCAGAGTGCCATGTAATACAGCCTTTCAGACCACCTAGCATAAGGTATGGAGAACTATGTAACTACTTCATATCATCTGATGTCTTGGAAGATATAATTATGTTATATCCTAATTTGGAATGTAGTATCACATGACCACATATCAAATGTTACATTGCTTTTCCACGCCCAAGCCGTATGCCGGCTTGATAGATGAGTAGATAAATTACTGATCGTTCTTTTCCTTTAAATGATATGTTTTAAACCGTAATAATTTTATGATCTAGATTTACACTGTAATACTATTATATAATGCTTTGACCATGTATCAAATGTACCACAGCTTGCCCACGCCTGTACAGTTAGCCAGGGTGGTAAATAAAGGACTAAACTAAAAAAAAAAAGACCCCATGAAAAGACGAAAAACAATTACATGGCGATGTGAAATTATGTACATAAGGTATATGAGCACATATAGATCATTTTCGTGTACCCCATGACCTTTTGTTTATTTATAGTGTTACTTCCGCTTGTTTCTTTGTTTGTTTGGTGATTGTTTATTTGTTGTTTTTTTGTTTGTTAGTTTGTGTTTTCTAATATTTCTAAAAGTTATGAACACATTTTAAAGAGATTTTAACCAAAGGTGAGTCTTAACGTAACAGACGCTTATTGCAGTTTGGTGGTGATGCGGACCATGCTTTGGATCCAGGAATTAATTTTCTAACTCGAAAAGTTATGAACAGATTTGAATAATTTTTTTACCTGAGGTTTGTCTTAGCCTAATTAATATTCCATTAAATTTTGGTGGTGATCTGAGACATTTAGCAAAACTAGCCCCTATGGGTGGGGGGGGAAGGTTTGCATTTTCGAAATGTTTTGCTCATAGATCAAACTATGTATGATGAAAACATAAAGAAAATACACCATATGAATAACATGTTTAGTTATTTGTATGGAAAATTTCTTTATTATCGTTTTTTGGACGCTTGCCGGATTTTAAAAATTATTATGAAAAAAAGAAGGTTGGTCTCATCTTATGTGAAATTTGCTAAGCTTCCAGAAAATAACCCCATTTTTTATTATCTCTAATCATTGCGTCACAACTGCCAATTTTCTAAGGTAACATCAAAAAAATAATATTTCAGTCGACATCGAAAATCGCTGCTACCACCTAAAGAATAACAGTCGGGCCTTGGAATTTTCAGGGGAGAACCGGGGGCCTAGAAACTCCTTGAAAATGCATTAAAGTCAATTTCGGCAAGAGGGGCGAAAATCGCCGAAAAATCACCAGAAGGTCCCCTTAACTCTTACAATGTTCATCATTCTCTTGTTGATGACTAAAAACACAACACATCGATGCGGTACGACACTAAGAAGATGGTATGAGGCTAGCTACGGTATGACACTCTTTACGTGCACTCAACAATGTAGGCTCTTCAGCACAACATCCGTGCATGCGTCCGTCTCCATCCGTCTCTGTCTGTCTCCCCTCGATTCCCCCTCCTTTGCACCTCTTTTTCCTGCCAAAAAAACATGCACATCGCGATGCGCAAACAGCGTTCACAGCACACTATATATATATATATATGTGTGTGTGTGTGTATGTATGCATATATAGATATAAATGTTCACACATATATATATGTATGAATATCTATATATGTATCTATATATATATATACATATATATATCAGTTGTAAATTTTGAATTTCTGCCGCCAACTTTTACAACTCTAATATTGTGAAATTAGAAATTAATGTTGTCACCTTTGAATCTGATTAATCCTCTATATGAACAATTAATTAGTAGCTCTGCCACCATCCGGATTTTGCTTTAAAATAAAGGAGGTACCCCAAAAATCCTATCTCTATTTCATTATTGTATGTTTGGTTGCTGGTGCGACAGTCTAAGCAAATGTGGGGTGGCTGGTTCTTCTCAGTGGTTGGTGATATCAATTGTGTGGTCTACATAAAGAATTCTCCAGTTTGAGACATTTATTGCCACAAAATTAATATGTTAAAAAAGAGAGAGAGAAAAAAAAATCAAGTAATAGGATGACACTTCTAGGCCACAATATGTCTGAGGAAACAACACATAATAAACTAAACTAGATTCACTGACAATAAACAAGGATAATGAAACTGCATACCCTTTTACTGGACTGGGGGGGATAGGCCTTTTTCCCATCCAGTCGTTAACTTTCGAAAATAACATCTCGATCCCACCTTACAAACCACAGTCCTGTCACAGGATCTATCCTCTTCAATGAGACCCTCGCCCCAATGGTCCTAGGAGCTGAGGTATGAAGTTTTCTCGGGCATAGTTATGGGCTCCCAAGATGGCTGCGACATCTTCCGCGGCATGTTCTCTGGGGTTATGGTGTTCACAGAAGGACTGCATTACATAATACATATATAGATAGTCCCCCCATTATTACACATAATGATATATATGATCCAGTTTTTACCGTTAAATTCCTCGTCAACAAGTTTTCTCTGCCTTACCTGGGGTTATGGCGTTCACAGAAGGACTGGCTAGCCCCACATGTTCTCGCCTCGAGGCGTTCCGATGTTGCCACCATTCCTCCTTGCAACAATACCCCTCCCAAAAATGTACTTAGTCCCGCACCATTATCAAGAAAAACACATCCCAAATAATCGGTCCACAACTCACTGGACACGAAAATTTTACTATAATCATAATGATCCAAACATGTGGCAACGCAGCCCAACCGCTCTCCGCTTCCAGAAGCATGAAAATCAAATCAACGGTTTTGACATATATATATATATATATATATATATATATATATATATATATATATATGTATATATATATATATATATATACATATAATATATATATATATATATATATATATATATATATATATATATATATATATATATATATATATATATATATATATATATATATGTGTGTGTGTATGTATGTATGTGTAGGCATGTCGCGGTTAACAGTTATTGACGTCAACCTTCAGTAAGTAACGCATTCAAACTCCACGGGGTCCTCCGCCGCGCTTCAATGTTTCTTTTTTTGCTTAGTCACAGATCTCATTTTGAGAAGGGTTACGCCATTTACACTACGGCCTCCTCCGTCTCGTTTCAGTTTTATCTCATCATGACCATACATGCCCTTCTCGACTACGGTAGCGTCGTGGTCCGATATAGGTCAAGGCAAACAAAACTGGCCAAAAAAGGATTCTAATAATTGTCACAAGAAAATGAATTACCCTTCTCCTTTCTGGTGTGTGTTCTTTACTAAAATAAATCAGCATAAATATACAAAATCATATCATGTACGTGCATGTGTTTGTGCCGTTACTGCGTGTGTGTGTGTGTGTGTGTGTGTGTGAGTGTGTGTGTGTGTGTGTGTGTGTGTGTGTGTGTGTGTGTGTGTGTGTGTGTGTGTGTGTGTGTGTGTGTGTGTGTGTGTGTGTGTGTGTGTGTAGGATGTATGAAACTATACCGTCATAAAAAATTATATAAAGACGAGGCTAACTATTACGTGAACACGTTGTTTAACCTGAAGTGCCCTGCGACCCGGCCGTCGCAACGGCGCGCCGCCCGATGCCGAGTAAGTCCGACGTTCTCTCCTGCCGTAAATACGTGGATTCTTTG
>NW_020869649.1:677733-685233 GCF_003789085.1 Penaeus vannamei | reverse complement strand
ATTATTATCTATGATCCAATATCCGAGTCTGTCTGTAAAAAGTCATACTACTATGTTTTTTTTTTTTTTTTTTTTTTTTTTTTTATACTAGTATGGTTTGTGGTCGAACGACTGCCAAAATATATACTCCCGTGGTAGGTGGGACACCTTCCCTCTGGCTGCAGTGACTGCAGTGCAGCCCACTAGCTATCCACTACCATCATCAGTGTCTTAAATTTGCAGTTGATCAGAGCAATTTAATTAGATACAGTTTTTAATCAATTTTGTAGGCCATAGTCCATTTTTTTTTAATGTAGCAGTCCAGCAGTGATGGTGTAAACGACGTCCAAGGATCACAACGACTAGAATGATTGTGCAGTGAAAACTGCATGTGGTCATCCCTTCCTATTACCCATATATATTCAGCCATTGTAATGCATATGACTACAGTTCACAGCCCTGATTACAGAATAACAAAATGATTGATATATATATTTTTTTTACCAAAAACAATGATATTGCTTGGTTTGCCAGATAATATCATTTTTGTAAGGGTAAGGGTAATGTGGTCCGCGGGGTGTGCAATGGTTCAGTTCAGGAAAATTTGAACTGATTCAATATTGAATAAGGTCGACACTGAGTCAGACGAATGACTCTGGGACTTGATCCTAGACTTACTTAGTTTCGGGCAAAGCCCGGTCCTGTTAATTAGGACCGAGTCCTGGAGTTGGAGGTGTGGGAAAACCTCACACAACTCGACCACCAAGCCATACCATTCTTCCACCAACACTACTTGATAAATTTTTGATTTTTTGTTTGGAAAGACAAACACAATGTAGATCTGCCTTTTTCGATCGGCCGCTTTCTCTCTCTCTCTCTATCTCTCTTCCTCTCTTTCCTTCCTTCTCCCTACGGTCAATGCTTTGTCATGGGCAAGCTCCCCCCCTCCACTTACACATGTACGAGTTTCCTAATTTCTTGTTTCATTCAAATTTTAGTCGATTACCTCTCAGTACCATCGATCGCGGTCATTTCAGATCAGCTTTAAAATATGTGATTCATTGGAAACAGAAAAACATGTGAGAAACAATGGGAGAGAAAGCACACATAGTGTATCCCTTTCTATCTCTCTGTTTTCATTATCTTTCCAAATGATCTCTATCAGTCCATTGTTACATCTCACCTCAACTCACTACCACTCACTATGGGCGTCTTCTGTACATACCATAAAAGTTAATCCAGAATTAAAGTTTAATCCAGACTTCTAGTGCGCATGCGCAATGGCAATGCCCAGGATCATCTTTTAATGCACCTCTGGACCAGGCTTTAATATTAAGCTCATTTTAAAATCCTGCACATGGGCAGAAGGGACAAGTTAATCCCACCAATCATGTATTGTTACGTCACGTGTCCGACATGAACTTAACGAGCGCCATCACTTGAGTTGCCAGAGTTATTTTCGACAATAACACCGATCGTCTTAGAATTTTCATATTTGATAATTATTATGAAAATGAAATCATATATGTACACAACTGATCAAATAATTTGATAAAGGAAATAACTAATGGTAAAGAATATAAAAAAACAAAATAATCCCACAAGGAATCTTTGAAGTTCAGAAGCTGCGGGCACGGAGCTCGTATTTCCAGGTTAGTGAAACTAAAAATATATGGTCATGATCACACAAGTTGACGTTTTAAATCAAATATGAACCAGTGTTTTAAAGAAAAATTATGTGTTGAGTTTTTCTCAACTAAAAGTATATTTTTCTATTGACCCCCTGAATATCTTTAATACTGTCTTCTATATCATATGTGTAGGGACATGAATGGTAAATATTGAATAGATATCTTTTGGATGATTTTGTTGCTTATTTACAGGTATGAGTGCATGACTTGCTCCAAACGCTACCTTGCACAACATGCAAAGGTAATGCGTGAAGAGCAACATTGCACAGGGATGTTTCTAAATACCACAGATTTTCCAACAATAAAAAGACGATATACCTCAGCTCCCACCCTTTAGATTTGTAAAACCTATTCTCATAGGCCAGAAATCCGAGACCAGGATCTTCACATCAACAGCAGAGGGCAGAACCATCATTACATCACAGGCCAGGAACATCACAAGAATTGATAGAAATTTAAAGTCAGTCCATTAACATAAGTTCCCAACAAAACATATTTGAAACAGATAATCATGAAGAAATGTGTACAGAGAATAGAAGTACGAAATTCCTTACTTTGATATGATGCTAGTCTTAATTTTCAAATTTGAGAACATTAGCAGGTATAAAGAATTGATTATATATATATATATGTATATATATATATACATACATACATATATATATATATATATGTATGTAAATATATATACATATATATATGTATGTATATATCATCATCATCATCAAGGGGGCTGACGCCGACGGGGGCGCATGGCCGCATCCACCCTTCGCTTCCACCTACGAGGATCCCTCATGGCTAGACGCCAGGCAGGGACTCGCCCCATCTCTATTTCTTCACGGCAGGTTTGGTCTGTCTGCCCAAGCCACGACTTCCTCGGTCGTCCCACAGGCCTCCTCCACCCAGGGTTGTCTCGAACAGAGACGACGTGATGGGCAGGATCATCCTGAGGAAAGCAAGCCAGGTGGCTGTATAGCCTGAGTTGGCGATCACGGATTGTACAGATAACAGGTCCTGTGCCAGTCTCACGGTGCAACCGTTGGTTGGACACATGGTCCCGCCAACAGTACCCCATGATGTGGCGCAAGGACCTATTACAAAAGGCTTCAAGACGAGCCTCCAAGGCACAGGACAATGTCCAGGTTTCGCTACCGTATAGCAAAACTGGTATTATCAAATTCAAATTCAAATTCAAATTCAAAATACTTTTATTCCATTTGTTACAATGGTTATTCTTATTATATACATAGTGATGTTACAGTACAAATAAATAAAAGTTAAACAGAATCAATGGTGGTACATATAAGTCTTGTCTATTCTTATATTTAGAAACCTGATGTCATTGGTGATTTAATAGATGTTCCTTTAATTTCATTTTGAGTGTATTTGTGTTTTGAATGTTTCTGATATCAAAAGGCAGTTGGTTCCATATCATGGGTCCACGAGTTAGAAGATACATTGTGTCTTATCTGGATTTATCTTAAGGCCATTTGAGTCAAAGTATCCTTTTACTTGTGAAAGTGTTTCCTGGGTCTTTAGTATCAGTGTATCTAAGTTGTTTACAGAATCACTATGTAGAAATTGTGAATCATCGGCGTATTGAACAAGTAGGCAATTTTGGGCTATGGTTGACAGATCATTTACAAATATTATGAACAGGATTGGGCCTAATATAGATCCTTGTGGGACACCAAAGGATACACTGTTCTTCTGATATATTCTCGCTAATTTTGACTGATTGGGTTCTATTACTTAGATAGCTTCTGAACCAATATGTGTCAATTTTGTGATTCATTAGTTTACTGATGAGGATTTCGTGATCGCACAATGTAAGCAAGTTTATACGGTTGTTGTCTATGTTCTCATAAATATTATTTGTAATCTGCAATAAAGCTGTTTCAGTGGACAGCTTACTTCTGAAGCCATGCTGTGTTATAGATAGTAGGTCGTGTGTCTCTAGAAATGTTGTCAGTTGGTCTGCTACGATTTTTTTCGAGAACCTTCGACAGTATAGGAAGTATGGTAATAGGGCGATAATTATTAACTTCGTCTTTGTCTCCAGATTTAAAAACTGGTGTTATGCCATGCTTCCAGAGCGATTGGAATTCACCGGTGACCAGAGATGTATTAATGATAACCGTTAAGTAATACGCCACAGCAGGTAGGCTGTCTCTGAGGAAGCGAAGAGCAATACCATCCACCCCCACAGACTTTGTTTCACGCAGGTGTTTTATTGTCAGGATTACGGTTTCTATTTGAACGGGTTGTGGTCTGAAACTATTGGCTGAGGGCCTTATACTAACTGTGTATTGTTTGGATATGGAAGCGTTTGTTTGTTCATATGTGGAATGTCCAATTTAGCGAAGAACTCATTAAATTCATTTGCACTAATTTTGGTGTTTAGATTATCTTTATGGTTGTTTTTGTTTGGAACAAGTGTCTTTAAAATCTTCCATGTTTTAGCTGAATTTTTTTTACAATTTGTTAATCTATTTCTAAAATAATCAGTTTTGGCTTCTTGTATTAGCGATTTCACATTTCTCTTTCTTTGTTTATAGTGAGCCTGGAGTGTCGTGTCGAGTCTGTTATTTTTGAGAGCGTTATGCATATCATTTCTATCTGTTATGGCTCTCTTGATGTCGTCGGTAATCCATGGGGCCGGAGGACGTTTAATGATTTTTGTAACAAAGGGGGCGATGGCATTTACACTATCATTAATCACTTCCGTGAAGACATCTACCTGCTTGTCTACATTGTCAGTTTGCAAAATTTTTAGGAGAGATGATACTTTGGTTATTATGATTTGGCATAATGACTGAGAATCATAATTGGATAATTTTCGAAAGGTTTTTGTAACTGTTGGTCGTTTTGATTTCTTTATATCTAGTGTCACCGTTATGAGTTCGTGGTCGGCAACATGGCATGGAATGACGTCTGTGTGGAGGACGATCTCAGCTCTGTTTGTTATAATTACATCAATGACGAAGTATTTTCTGTGATTCTTGTAGGTTTGTTTACCAGTTGTTGAAATTTGTTTTTGTTAATTATCTTAGTTAATTTAGAATTTGGCTTGTTTAAGTCATCATTTAGATCGCCGAGTATGAAAAGAGATTTCTTTTTCAATGACATTTCTCTAAAACCTTTTTCTAAATAATCAAAGGATTCAGAAGAACCATGGGGATGCCTATAGATCGCGCCTACAATGAAAGACGGAAGCATATTACATTGTACATTAACCCAGATATCCTCTACATCTGCACTCTTAGCAATTGTAGTGGATATCTCGTTTGTTTTAAAGGTATCACGTACATATAAACAAACTCCTCCCCCACGTCCTGCATCGCATCTACAAACTTTGAAGTTTGGAATATTAATAAATGCATTTGGTATATCTTGGTGAACCCAAGTTCACTAATACATATGTCGAGATCTCTCTGTTATAAGCATTCCTATGTCATCAAAATGCCCAAGGAGAGACTGAGCGTTAATGTGGTCTATTTTGACTGTCGGATTTACTGAGGGCATTGCCTTGTCAAACCCTCTGATCGCGATTGTACTTGTTTCTGTTGAGGAACACTTTGACATTCCTTGGGAAGGCATCCGAGCCTAAAAATATTTCGGGCGTTATTTCTCGGCCTCGTACTGTTACCGTGAAACTGGTGTAGTAATAATGTGTCATCACGGTTTTGTGTGCTTTTACACGATATGTTTTCAAAATTGTCCGATAGATGATCTTCGCTGTCTTCTTCATTTGTGTCTGGATGGCAGCTTGTGATATACAGGAACACTGTGTCAGGTCGATCAGCTCCTGGGAAGGGAGCTGGGGGGGCCGCTAGCCATGGGTTCATCAGGTAGGGAGGGTGTGGAGGGGCGTTCTTGGGTAGAGGTAGAGGGCGTTCTGATAGGGGGAGGGGAAGCAAATGGGAAAGATTGGTAGGTGGATTGGTCAAAGACAGGGGAAGGGAGGTCGGACGGGATTTGGTAGGGGGGGAGCGGGTCTGTCATGACGTCTGCTGCCTCTGCGCATTCCTTCTGATTTATCATTTTGTTGAGCGTCGCCTGTTGTTCGGAGAACATTCCTATTAGCAAATCTATTTTGTTTTCCAACAAACTGTCAGTGTTGAAGGAAGGTTCTAGGTGTGTCTGTGTTTCCTGATGTTTAGTCTTTTGGAAGAACTTAACAAAAGGAGTAGAAATACCTGTCTTTTTCGGCGGCGTCCAGTCCGTGGTTGGGATGTTAGTTGTTTTTGTTGCAAACACCAGATTTTCCCTATTAACACAATGGTCGATCATAGTGTGCACAATAATGTTGATCATTTTCTTTGTGTCTCGAGTTGTGTTTCTAGGCTTCCTAGAGTCTGAAAGGTTGATCACGATATCATGGGCCTTTTCAATCTCTTCTGGACCAAACAGTTTCTTAATCTGATCACAGAGAAGCAATCTAGCCCACGCTTTTTTCGTGGCAACAAAGCATAGGATGGTATTCAGCACTATTAATACATTGCCAATTTGATAGGTTGATTGTTCATTTTTGCTTTCAATGTTTTCACTGCTAGCACTGTCTTCACTGATACACCCATTACCCTGGGTGGGGGAGCAGCCATTCCCCAGGCTGCTGTGGGAGAGCCCATCACCCTGGGCGGGGGGGCAGCTATGACCCTCACTACCGGGGGGCCCATGGCCTTGGGCGGAGGTCCCGTAACCCTGGGAAGGGAGCTCGTTACCCTGGGCTAAGGGAACCCTTTCACTCCGGGGATGGGAGCTCGTGCTAGCTGCACAAGGAAGCACTGGGGTAGCCTCCCGGTTGGCCCCCTTTGACCCGGGGGAGCCGCACAGCCAGATTTCCCTCTGGCTGTGCGGGACCACGGGATGGCATGGTTTTGCTGAGTTGTATGGCTGCTGCGGAGAAGAGGTTAAACACGTCCGATCACCACGACGGCTAGACTCAGGGCCTTGAAAACCCGTAGCTTGGCCCTTCTGCACAAGTACCAGCATCTCCAAATACTCTTGTTGAGAGAGTTCATGACCCCTGCTGCCAGGCCAATCCGTCTGCTGACTTCATGGTCTGACAGCCCAGAGTTATGAACTATACTACCAAGGTATGTAAAGCTCTCTGTGACTTCAATGTCCTCGCCGCAAGCACGTACCGACTGAACAGGTTCTAACAAGTCCCCAAATTCCTGGACCTTGGTCTTGGTCCAGGAGACCTCTAGACCCAAGGGCTTCGCTTCATTGCTAAATGCATCGAGAGCCGCCACTAGGGTTTCCAAAGACTCAGAATGGCAACGTCATCAGCAAAGTCAAGGTCTGTAACCTTGATATTGCCCAGTGTTGCTCCACAATGACTTTGAACAGTAGCTCTGCCCAGTATCCAGTCCATGCAAGTGTTGAAAAGAGTTGGCGCAAGGACACAGTCTTGCCTCACTCCTGAACTAACAGGAAAGAAGCTCGACAGGCCCTCACCACACTTTACAGCACTTTCAGTACCAGTATACAGGCTTGCTATTAGTCCAAGCCCCCACCCTGACTTCCCGCCTGAGGTTCAGCCTCTGGCAGTCGCTCCGGGTGGATGCCACCTCTGCCACCCCCACCAACGTTGCCCCATATAAAATGGGGTGGCGGGCTGCGTGCCCCATCATCCACCTGTGGGGTTCCCGAGGGCTTTCCCCCACAAGCTTCACTCTGGGCTGGCGGCCACCAGAACACAGGTGAGACGAGTAGTTCCCGTTCCCAGCCTGTGCTCCAACAGTCGCCCTCCCAGCAGGGCCCACAGTCTGCCTCACCTGCTGGGTGGGAGGGACTTTTCCCCTCCCAGCCTTTCCGTTTATCT
>NW_020869649.1:656352-658852 GCF_003789085.1 Penaeus vannamei | reverse complement strand
AGAGGAGGGAGGAGTGAGTGAGAGAAAAGCAGAGAGGAGAGGAGGGAAGAGTGAGTGAGAGAAAGGAGAGGAGAGGAGGAGTGAGTGAGAGAAAAGCAGAGAGGAGAGGAGGGAGGAGTAGGTGAGAGAAAAGCAGAGAGGAGAGGAGGGAGGAGTGAGTGAGAGAAAAGCACAGAGGAGAGGAAGGAGGAGTGAGTGAGAGAAAAGCAGAGAGGAGAGGAGGGAGGAGTGAGTGAGAGAAAAGCAAGCAGAGGAGGAGGAGAGTGAGTGAGAGTGAGTGAGTGAAGAAAAGCAGAGAGGAGAGGAGGGAGGAGTGAGTGAGAGAAAAGCAGAGAGGAGAGGAGGGAGGAGTGAGTGAGAGAAAAGCAGAGAGGAGTGAGTGAGAGAAAAGCAGAGAGGAGAGGAGGGAAGAGTGAGTGAAGGCAGAGAGGAGAGGAGGGAGGAGAGAGTGAGAAAAGCAGAGAGGAGAGGAGAGGAGGAGTGAGTGAGAGACAAGCAGAGAGGAGGGGAGGAGAGTGAGTGAGAGAAAAAGCAGAGAGGAAGAGAGGAGGAGTGAGTGAGGAGAAAAGCAGAGAGAGAGAGGAGGAGAGAGTGAGAGAAAATCAGAGAGGAGAGGAGGGAGGAGTGAGTGAGAGAAAATCAGAGAGGAGAGGAAGGAGGAGTGAGTGAGAGAAAAGCAGAGAGGAGAGGAGGGAGGAGTGAGTAAGAGAAAATCAGAGAGGAGAGGAGTGAGGAGTGAGTGAGAGAAAAGCAGAGAGAGGAGAGGAGGGAGGAGTGAGTGAGATAAATCAGAGAGGAGAGGAGGGAGGAGTGAGTGAGAGAAAAGCAGAGAGAGGAGAAGAGGGAGGAGTGAGTGAGAGAAAAGCAGAGAGAGGAGAGGAGGGAGGAGTGAGTGAGAGAAAAGAGAGAGAGGGAAGGAGGGAGGAGTGAGTGAGAGAAAAAGCAGAGAGGAGAGGAGGAGGAGTGAGTGAGAGAAAAGCAGAGAGGAGAGGAGGGAGGAGTGAGTGAGAGAAAAGCAGAGAGGAGAGGAGGGAGGAGTGAGTGAGAGAAAAGCAGAGAGAGGAGAGGAAGGAGGAGTGAGTGAGAGAAAAGCAGAGAGGAGAGGAGGAGGAGTAAGAGAAAATCAGAGAGGAGAGGAGTGAGGAGTGAGTGAGAGAAAAGCAGAGAGAGGAGAGGAGGGAGGAGTGAGTGAGAGAAATCAGAGAGGAGAGGAGGGAGGAGTGAGTGAGAGAAAAGCAGAGAGAGGAGAAGAGGAGAGTGAGTGAGAGAAAAGAGAGAGAGAGAGGAGAGGAGGAGGAGTGAGTGAGAGAAAAGCAGAGAGAGAGAGAGAGGAGGAGTGATGAGAGAAAAAGAGCGAGGAGAGGAGAGGGAGGAAGTGAGTGAGAGAAAAGCAGAGAGGAGAGGAGGGAGGAGTGAGTGAGAGAAAAAGAGAGAGGAGAGGAAGGAGTGAGTCAGAGGAGAGGAGAGGAGTGAGAGAGAGAGAGGAGAGGAGAGGAGTGAGTGAGAGAAAAGCAGAGAGAGGAGAGGAGGGAGGAGTGAGTGAGAAAATCAGAGAGGAGAGAGGAGGAGTGAGTGAGAGAAAAGCAGAGAGAGGAGAAGAGGAGTGAGTGAGAGAAAATCAGAGAGAGGAGAGGAGGGAGGAGTGAGTGAGAGAAAAGCAGAGAGGAGAGGAGGGAGGAGAGAGTGAGAGAAAATCAGAGAGGAGAGGAGGGAGGAGTGAGTGAGAGAAAAGCAGAGAGAGGAGAGGTGAGTGAGTGAGAGAAAAGAGAGAAAGAGGGAGAGAGAGAGGAGAGGAGGAGGAGGAGTGAGGAGAGAAAAGCAGAGAGAGGAGAGGAGGGAGGAGGAGTGAGGCGAGAGAAAAGAGAGAGGAGAGGAGGGAGGAGTGAGTGAGAGAAAAGCAGAGAGAGGAGAGAGGGAGGAGTGAGTGAGAGAAAAGCAGAGAGAGAGAGGAGAGTGAGTGAGAGAAAAGCAGAGAGGAGAGGAGGGAGGAGTGAGTGAGTGAGAGAAAAGCAGAGAGAGGAGAGGAAGGAGGAGTGAGTGAGAGAAAAGCAGAGAGGAGAGGAGGGAGGAGTGAGAGAGAAAGCAGAGAGGAGAGGAGGGAGGAGTGAGTGAGAGAAAAGCAGAGAGAAGAGAGGAGGAGTGAGTGAGAAAATCAGAGAGGAGAGGAGGAGGAGTGAGTGAGAGAAAAGCAGAGAGAGGAGGAGGAGGAGTGAGTGAGAGAAAAGCAGAGAGAGGAGAGGAGGGAGGAGTGAGTGAGAGAAAAGCAGAGAAGGAGAGGAGGAGGAGTGAGTGAGAGAAAAGCAGAGAGGAAGGAGGAGGAGTGAGTGAGAGAAAAAGCAGAGAGGAGAGGAGGAGGAGTGAGTGAGAGAAAAGCAGAGAGGAGAGGAGGGAGGAGTGAGTGAGAGAAAAGCAGAGAGAGAGAAAGAGAGAGAGAGAGAGAGAGAGGAGTGAGTGAGAGAAAAGCAGAGAGAGAGAGGAGGAGGAGTGAGTGAGAGAAAAG
>NW_020869649.1:648852-651352 GCF_003789085.1 Penaeus vannamei | reverse complement strand
CGTGAAGCGAAGCTCTGTAGGCGGTTTAGTGCGACCCCGGCGAAGACCTTGTCTACGATACTCAGAAGAGAGATGCCGCAATAGTTATTATAGTCACTGTAGTGGCCCTTGTTCTTATACAATGTGACTATGTTGGCATCTCTCAGCTCCTCCATGACTGGTAGGTCAACCAAGACATCAAGAGCAGTTTTTGATTTGAGTGGAGCTGTTTTGATGCTCATGGGGCAAAAGCTGTTTTGATGCCCTCATACATCCCCTTGGTGTGACCACGATCAGCAGCTAGCTGGATGTTAGCACATAGGTTTTGCCAGTATTTGTTGGCGCAGCGGCGGGCGGTCTACTGGGCCTTGTTCCTAGAACCTTTGCCCTAGCACACACAGCTAGGGCAAAGGTTCTGCTTGTAAGCCAGCAGCGCTTTCCTCTTGGTCTCAGTGACTGGCTGCATTTTGTCCCAGTGTGACTCAAACCAGTCAGCATTCTTGCGTTCTTTTTTCTGAATGCAGCTATGGCCGAGTCATATATGGCATCGAGCAGGTGAAACCATTTGGTGTCTACATTGTCCGAATTGTTACTTGAATACATGGCAAGTCTACCCTAGAGGCTGTTGGCGAAGCACTGAGCCTTGATCGGATCGGAAGTGACGTAGTGTTGATGCGAGGGCGATCCTTGGTCTTGGCATGGTGGATCTTTCTGGGCTTCAGCCTGACCTTGCTGGCAATGAGTGAATGGTCTGTATCACAGTCTGCACGGTGGTAACTTCTCGTGTGAAGGACACTGCAGAGGTCCACTCTCCTGGTGATGACGAGGTCTAGTTGGTGCCAGTGACGAGATCGGGGATGTCTCCAGGACACTTTCTGTAGTTCCCTGCATTCATAGTAACTGTTGGTGATGCAAAGGCCTTGGTGGCAACAGAGTTCAAGTAGTCTCTGTCCATTCTCGTTCATCTGTCCTATACCAAAGTGGCCAAGGCAGGTAGGCTATGTTTGCCAGTCGGTCCCAACACGGGCATTGAAGTCGCCTAGCAAGTATATGCCTTCAGAGCAGGGGATTCCAGACACATCTTCCAGAGCCTCGTAGAATTAGAATTTGGCTTCTGGGCTGGCGGTGAGTGTTGAAGCGTAGGCAAAGATGATGTTTACAAAGCCTAACGATGTCTTTATGCATAGGGTAAGGAGTCTTGCTGACCCCCCAGTTTCTATGGTGGTGATCAGTGAGTTCCTAACAGCAAAACCCACATCGTATTGCCTGGGTTCGTCTAGGGACAACCCTTGCCAAAAGAAGGTGGAATCTCTTTCTTTAAGGGACTTACTGTCCGCCAACTGTGTGTCCTGGAGACAGGCGACATCAGTCTTGAGTCGTGCCAGCTCTTTGTTGATGATGGCGGTCTTGACATTAGTGGAGAGTCTAGAGCACATGGTGTGCACGTTCCAGCTTGCGATTCGAAGAGCTGGAGTCTTCATTTGTTTTTTCTTTTGACTGCTTGGTGCAGCTTTTTGCTCGCTTGTCAGAGATATCCCCCAAGTTTTCTTTCTCCTAGGCGGCTGTCTCCCATGGCTAATGAGCCCCATCTGCCCAGGTTTGGAATCAGAGTTTTCCTCCTAGGCGGGCTGCCTCCCATACCCGAAATAGGTATATATATATATATATATATATATATATATATATATATATATATATATATATATATATATATATATATATATATATATATATATATATATATATATATATATATATATATAACTGTGTGTGTGTGTGTGTGTGTGTGTGTGTGTGTGTGTGTGTGTGTGTGTGTGTGTATATATATATATATATATATATATATATATATATATATATATATATATATATATATATATATATATATATATATGTATGTATATATATATATATGTATATATATATATATATATATATATATATATATATATATATGTAAATATACTTATATATGTATGTATGCACACACACAAACACACACACACACACACACACGCGCGGGATGGGGGTTGTATTTGTGTGTGCATATTGATTGTGAGGTGTCGAGAGGGAATCTATAAATGAAATACGTCATCATTATTACCATTCCGAAGAAGGGTGCAAACTTTGCATATTCTATCGGTACAAAATAATAACAGGAAATGAGACTAACAAAGCATTAGATTTTCTAGGGATGAGCAGCCATAGCACTAAAGCATTTTATCTTTTTTGATTTTTGAACATTAGAAAAAACAAAAATAAAAAACAAGAAATAAAGAAGAAATTATCTATTTGCCTAAATAAAGTCAAAAAGCAGTGACCAGGGGACAAAACTTTAGCCTTAAATCGCCCTAACACATTGCTAAAAGGAAGATTATCCTCGGTTTTGAGATAAAAGTTACACTTACGACGGCAAATTTAAAGTCTTATTTCCGGGTAACTCTTCGCCTTCGTCAGCCAATATCATAAAATGAAGTTCGAATAAGTAAGCCATTGAATAGAGTTTTATCGAAATCTTTAG
>NW_020869649.1:633852-643852 GCF_003789085.1 Penaeus vannamei | reverse complement strand
ACGTGTGCTATGCGTAAAAATGTGAAGGACCTAATAATCGCGATATTCCTTTTTATTATTACATTTTACATGACAAATCATGTACAGAATACTTGTATTTGATATTGTTATCTATCATTTATTTATTATTGATGCTCTAATGGGGTTTTACAACGTATAATATTTGTCGAAAGAATAACTTTTCTCTAGTTGGACGGATACCAAACGCATACTTTTCCCCGCGCGACCGGGCCGGGCCATCCTGGACCATGAAAATCTGCGGAATAACTCTACGGGATCACGTAGCCAAATTTCACTCTCAGATAAAAGACAGTACACTCCGTGACCTCACACGCAGAGGTCGTGTGGTGCCCTGCTCCGGTGCCCTCGCCCCTTACACATGGATCTCTGGTGTCATGTACGAGGAAATTGTTCATGAATCTTTAGGTGCGCATATACTTCGCAATTGAAACGTCATGAGAGTAGTGATGTGAACATGGCTATGTTTTAAATTCAATTGAATTCATTCCTCCGCCGAGTGCCAAGTACTGTGTTAGTGACCGTTGGAGCTGAGTGCCCCGTTGTCCCGAGCGCCATAATTCACCTGTCACGAGGCGGGCGAGCCAGGCGCGCCAGGCGCCGCGGTCACCACCCCCACGATGGGGGAAAACCGCAAAGTAAACACTGAGGGGGAAGACTCGCGGGATAGCTGTCCCACCCCTCCCCGGCTGAAGAGTGCGCTTCAGCCTGTAATTCAGTGGACAGGACCGCTGAACCCATCGCCATGCAAGAGGCACAAAATGATGGTGATGCCAAGGTGGGTGACGCCGCTGCTGACCAAGGAGGTGACGGCTTCACGTTAGTGGGCCAGAAAAAGAGAAAGAAAAGAGAGCCCAATAACGCCAGCAAGACGCCACTCGCACCGAGGAAAGACTACGTCCGTCTCGCCTTCCCTGAAGGCACCACGAAAAAAGAAAAATGAAATGGCTACAGGACCTTGGCAACCCCTCTTCGAACCTGAGGGGTAAACCCATTGACCTTGTGAGAGGGGACACGCTCTCCTCGCCATATATCTATGTCGCCCGCTCCCAGCAGAGCTATATAGAAAACCTTACCGGGGGACTTATTGGAGGTATTACCTTCAAATCATGCGATGAAAAGAAGAAATCGGAAAAATATGACGAATACCTCGTCACACATTATAACAAGGACCTTGACCTTGATAATGCATATGCACTCGATGGAGTCCACAAGGCCATTCGAGTGTACAAGGATGGCCAACCATTAAACCGAATCCGCATCGTATGGAAAGGAGAGCAACCCCCTCCAAGTACATACAATTTCTTCGGAAAATACATGCCCACCAGCCACGTGCGGCCGTGGAGGGCATCCCCCGTCATATGCTACAACTGCATGGGAAGCGGCCATGTAGCTAAGTATTGCAAGGATAAGGCACGCTGCGCAGCATGTGGCGAGCAACACAGTGCCAAGGAGTGTCCTCGCAGTGCTGCAGATGCACCGAGCTTCGTCCCATCCTGCTTCAGGTGTGGGAAGGCAGGTGTCACTGCCTGGCACTGGGGGTGCACAGCCCTCCCTGCTCTGGCACCTCCCCCCCTCCTCCTGTGGCCGCAGCACCGACCGCGAGTGCCCAGCGCGGCCCTCCCTGCCCTGGCCCCTCCCCCCCACCCCCTGTGGCCCCGGCACCGACCGCGAGTGACCAGCGCGGCCCTCCTAACCCAACCCGCGGCCAGCGTGCCGGGGGAGTGCCCAGCCGTGCCGTGTGTGACGTCACCAGCCGCAGAGACTTCCCGGGGCTGTCGGCGAGTGGGGATGCAGAGGTAGCCGAACTACGCGACACGGTTGCGTTGTTGAAGGAGCAGGTTGACAAGATGATGCTAATCATCACAGAGCTCAAGACCGCGACCCCCCCCCCCCCAGGCGCCCGCCGAGGCGGCCGTCCCTCACCCTCGGGCAGGGATGACCGCAGGCCTGGCCGGGGAATCCCCCGCAAAACCATGTGAAGAAGTGACGTCACGCCAGCTGACCATAGTGACATAAATGTGCAGGAGCTTTTAAAGGAAATCAAAGCTCTGAGACAAGAAA
Organism: Penaeus vannamei; assembly: GCF_003789085.1. NCBI lineage: Eukaryota > Metazoa > Arthropoda > Malacostraca > Decapoda > Penaeidae > Penaeus > Penaeus vannamei. The sequence goes on along the minus strand of NW_020869649.1, from coordinate 641,770 downwards.
ACAATAACTTGAGACAGGACAAGGAAAAAATGAACAGGGACTGTCATTGCCGAGATACTAGTGCTGCTATTAGTGTTAAAGAAACGAGCGAGCAGATACGATGTCATGACATCAGTGCTGATAACCAGAGTGGGCGTGTCAGCGCTGACAGCAGCGACGAACACTACCACGATCCCTGCGGCACCGAGTCAGACGAGGAGTCCAGTGACGTCACCAGCCCCCCAGGTACACCCGGCACAACAACCGAGGGGACTGTGCTAAGAAGTGGGACAAAGCTAAGACCTAATATTTGACATGGTTAAAAGTACTTTTAAGCTTAGGACAATCATCTGTAATAGAATGTACATTATTCATGAAGTTATATGTTTCTTATGTGAACCTAAATTCCGTAATATCAATGGATATAAGCGCATGAAGTACAGATTACATAATAATACACTACTCACATATGGATAGACACACAATTAAATTCATATCATGGAATATGCGTAGTATTAAACCTAGGCTGAGTGACCTAGAGTTTTATATTCGTAAATATAATATTGATGTGATTTGCGTGCAAGAACCTTTTGCTGCTGCTGCTAAAATGAAAATTGCACCTTCAATTAAGGGATATCATTCTTATGTGAATACAGCCATGACTGGATTGTTGACATATGTGAAGGTAACATTGCCACATAAATTAGTTAAAAAATCCGAGAACACTGATGTTCAATTTCATCATTTAAAAATTCAGACTGCCTCTGGGTATTTTTCACTATATAATATATATGCCAGATCGTCAAAATTTCTGGCTGTTTCTTTACCCAATTTTCACAACCAAGGCACGTTATGCATGGGCGACCTTAATGCAAGGCACCCACACTTTGGAGACAGCCAGCGTAATAGTAATGGGGAAGAATTCAAACATTTCATTAATAGTAGATCACTAACAGTATATGACACAGAAATAGAAACTCATTTGGGAGGTGGCAGGTTAGATTACGTATTTGGCAAAAATCTAGTTCATGGTAATGTCTGTACTTCACTGGTACGAGAATTAGTTAGTGACCACTTTGCAATCCGAACTGACTATACTGTTGACAGCAACTCAGCCCCTAAAACACCTAGGCTTAGAATAATCATCCCACCGGGCCTGGAGCATCACTTCAAGGCACGTGTCTTTGATTGGTACAACACATATGAAGTAACAACAGTTGAAAATTTCTCTCAGGATTTAATCAAAGTTGTCACTGACTACTATAACACATGGGTCTGTTCACGAAAACTCTCGAAGAAAAAGAGCCCCAAGCCCCCCATGCTCCGAGGTGGATCAATGACCCAATTCTAGCCAAGGAACATCAACGAGTTCAGGAGCTTGCCAATTGCTATAAAGATAACAAGACATCAGACAATCTTATTCAGTTTCTTAAAGCCAATAAAGAATTCAGAGAACTAAAAACTGAGATTCGCAGTAAACACTGGGAACAATTTTTGCAAAGCATCAATAGTCAAACTTCCATGGCTGATGTATGGAGAAAGATTAATAGGCTGACAGGTAAAGCTCCCACAACACCGCAGTTTCACAGCCCACAAGAACAGGCTAATATGCTACTGAAGCAGTGGGCTGAAAACTCTCAGCTGAGCTCACTTCCACAAGGGATAAAAGACCATCTCGACAAGTCAAAAATAGATAGGAAATTCAATATAGCAGTAGCCTGTGCTGCTATTGACCCATCCGACTTTGCCGAAATAACCGAGTGGGAACTGAGAAATGCCCTTGTGAAAGGCAAGGCAACAGCCCCTGGCGAGGATGGCATTACTTACAGTGTTCTTCGCCTCATTGCGCAGGTGCCAGGCAACCCACTCTTACACCTGTATAGACTCAGCCTATCACAAGGAATCCTCCCAAGCTCCTGGACTAAAAGTTTAATCATCCCTATACCCAAATCCAAACTGACAAATACAGACCAATTTCCTTGACCTCCTGTCTGTGCAAAGTACTTGAGAGAATAATTCTGAACAGACTCATGTACCGTATACATGCTAAGTTATCCCCAGACTGTATGGATTTCTCCCAGGACGTAGCAGTCAGCATTGTTTTGCAGAATACTTAACAAACTCAATACCAGGCATGCAAACCGTATTTCTTGATCTTCAATCTGCCTTTGATATTGCAAACAGAGAAATGATCCTTGAGCAACTAGCTAGCTTTGGTATTCAGGGAAAACTGTTAACATGGATTCAAATGTATCTATCCAATCGATCGGCTCAGGTTTTCTTCAGGGTGTTAAGAGTACTCATGCAAAAGTGTTTGAACTCGGCACACCTCAGGGAGGCGTACTTAGTCCCATGCTATTTAACATCCTAATGCATAGATTACTAGGCGATATACCACTTGGGCAGTGACTCCATTATTTGCTATGCCGATGATATTTGCATTAAATCCTCATCCGAGGAGAGAATGCAACAGATCCTTGATGTGCTTTCAGCAAGGGCTACAGAGTGTGGCTTGATAATATCGACTGAAAAAACCAAGGCACTTAACCCTAAAACAATCCCTCTGCCAAGGTTTCACATCAATGACGTTGAGCTAGATCTCTGTCACCAATACAAATATCTCGGGGTGGCTGTTAATGATGCAGAGTTCATACAAAACCTGAAGAAAAGGCTGTGGGAACGTCTGAAGCCACTTAGGACACTTGTCGGCAAAGACCATGGTATTAATGTCAATATTGCTAGACTCTTTTACCTGTCATACATACGGTCGGTCATAGATTATCATGCATTGCACCTAGTATTATACAAGGAATCAGAGTTGGCTAGTTTAGAAATTGTACAAAATGAGGCCATGAGGCTTATTCTCGGCCCCTAAGACAACGAGGATTGTGAATATGAGATCAGAACTTAATTTGCCGTCTGTCTATGAAAGAATATTATACATAAACACCACATTTAGCGTCAAAGCAATAAGAGAACCCCTCTATTGTACAGAGTTCCAAAGACAACTAAAACATAGAATAGTGGAGCTAACTTTGAATGGCAACATCGATTCAAATTCAAATCCATGGCAACAAGTAACATGTAAGCACTTGTCTCAGCTGAACATATCCATAACTAAGACCCTACATGGACGTTCTGCTCCACCGTGGAAAATGTCGGACCTAAGTGTATTTTATACGACTGCCCCCAAAAAAGACAGTGCCCCCCTGCTGTACTTAAGCAGTATGCTTTAGCAATTATCAATGAGCACCTTGAAACTATGCCCAATGCATAATGCTACACTGATGGATCCTTGCAGTCTGGGAGTAGAGCAGGATGCGCTTTTGTCGTATATAAAAACAATATTTTGCAGCACCAGGATTGTAGGCGGGTTCATGACTGGGCTAGCACTACGCAAACTGAGTTGGCAGGAATGCTCATAGCCACCGAATTTCTATTAAGTCAAGGCTCAGGAGTCATTTTCTGTGCGACTCACAGAGTGCTCTCCAGGCATTGAACACACTAGACAAAGGTGCAGGAAATATTGCAAATGACATAAGGATAAATGTGTATCGTGCAAAAGAACGAGGCCATGATATACGTTTTGTGTGGATACCATCGCATGTTGGAATCCCCAGGCATGATCATGCTGACCGCCTAGCAAAATCAGCATGTGACAAGCAAAGTGTTGATATAGATCTTGGAGTACCTCTTGCTAGGATTTCACACATAATTAAAACTTCCTTCAAAGAGGACTTGTCTGGCTTGATTAATTCTCAACGGCCTGAAAGCTGTAGCATAAAGCACTATGACAGGTTTATGCAAAATGTATTCATCTATGGTTTATACAAAACAAGAACAAGACAGTGTGATATTGTGACCGCAAGAATCAGGCTGGGATATAGATTGTACTGGCAGGTCAGTACAGCCTGTAATGTTGAAGAAACTAAGTGTAAATTATGTAATGAAGAATATATGCGAACACTTGTACATTATATCTCAGAGTGCCATGTAATACAGCCTTTCAGACCACCTAGCATGAGGTATGGAGAACTATGTAACTACTTCATATCATCTGATGTCTTGGAAGATATAATTATGTTATATCCTAAATTTGGAATGTAGTATCACATGACCACATATCAAATGTTACATTGCCTTTCCATGCCCAAGCCGTACGCCGGCTTGGTAGATGAGTAGATAAATTACTGTTGTTTTTTTCTTTTAAATGATATATTTTAGACCGTAATAATTTTATGATCTGTAATACTATTATATAATGCTTTGACCATGTATCAAATGTACCACAGCTTGCCCACGCCTGTGCAGTTAGCCAGGGTGGTAAATAAAGGACTAAACTAAAAAAAGACCCCCGTGGAAAGACGAAAAACAATTACATGGCGATGTGAAAGTATGTATATAAGGTATATGAGCGCATATAGAGATAATTTTCGTGTACCCCATGACCTTTTGTTTGTTTATAGTTACTTCCGTTTGTTTTTGTTGATTGTTTATTTATTGTTTTTTTGTGTGTGTGTTTTCTAATCTTTCTAAAAGTTATGAACACATTTTAACATTTTAAGCAAAGTGTTTTAACCTCAGACGCTTATTGCAGTTTGGTGGTGATGCGGACTATGGTTTGGATCCAGGTTTTTTTTTTTTTAACTCGAAAAGTTATGAACAGATTTGAATATTTTTTTTACCTGAGGTTTGTCAGCCTAATTAATATTCCATAAAATTTTGGTGGTGATCCGGAACATTTGGCAAAACTACCCCCCATAGAGGGGGGGAGGTTTGCATTTTCGAAATGTTTTGCTCATAGATCAAACTATGTATGATGAAAACATAAATAAAGAAAATACACCATATAAATAACATATGTTTAGTTATTTGTATGGAAAATTTCTTCATTATCGTTTTTTGGACGCTTGTCGGGTTTTAAAAATTATTCCGAAAAAAAGAAGGTTGGTCTCATCTTATGTGAAATTTGATCAGCTTTCAGAAAACAACCTCATTTTTTTATTATCTCTAATCATTGCATCACAATTGCCGATTTTCTAAGGTAACATGAAAAAAATAATATTTCAGTCGACATAGAAAATCGCTGCTACCACAAAAAATAACGGTCGGGTCTTGAAATATTCAGGGGAGAACCGGGGGCCTAGAAATTCCTTGAAAATGCATTAAAGTCAATTTTGGCAAGAGGGGCGAAAATCGCTGAAAAATCACCAGGTCCCCTTAAGCCTAGAGTATTTCGCAATACTGTTCACCTTGACTCCTCTGTGTTGCTGAAACCCATGCAGTATATATCAATACATAAAATGTTATATTTACAATGTATACCTGCATTAGTTTCAATAGCTTGATTTTAAATTATGAAATGAATACCATGATGTGTGTGTGTGTGTGTGTGTATGTATGTATGTATGCATTTATGTACGTATGTATTTATATGTATGTATGTATGTTTGTATGTATGTATGTATGTATGTATGTATGTATGTATGTATGCATGTATGTATGAATATGATGTAGAGCAAAGCGTTAGACGGCTGTATTCTGTAACCACTTACATTACATGATATGTAAGGGCGACGACTATGAAGAGGCATTTGATAAGCAACACCCAGAGCCCTGAAACCATATATCTAGGATCCACTTGAGAATATATAGAAAGATAAAGGAATTTTGGAGCAAAGAAATAGCTGCTGAATTCCTTACTATTTCCAATGGCTAGCTACGGCTCTGAATACTGGGTGCTGACAACCGGATAAACGGAAAATTGCCTGCTTCGAACTATGGTGTTACAGCCGGGTTTTGCAAATCAGCTGGATTAAAGTTAAATAACGAATGTGAATTAGTAGCAATGAATTGTAAAGAAAATGGTTAACATCAATAACCAGAAGGAAAATGGTATTTCTAAGGCCGTCATCTCCTTTTTTTCCAAACCCCGGACGTCCCAGGTTTTGGAGTGACGTCACAGATTGCCGGGCGCAAAAGATGCGGCGAAACTGGCCTACCCTTCAGTCTAGAAACGGCGGCGTGGGAATCACATTCAGAACGTGTATAAAATCTAACGGCTTCTCTCTCTTCCCCCCTCCTCTCCTCTCTCTCTCTCTCTCTCTCTCTCTCTCTCTCTCTCTCTCTCTCTCCTCTCTCTCTCTCTCTCTCTCTCTCTCTCTCTCTCTCTCTCTCTCTCTCTCTCTCTCTCTCTCTCTCTCCCCACTCTCTCTCTCTCTCTCCTCCCCACTCTCTCTCTCCTCCTCCCCCTCCCACTCTCTCTCTCTCTCCCCCCCCACTCTCTCTCTCTCTCCTCCTCCTCCCCCACTCTCTCTCTCTCTCTCCTCCCCCTCCCTCCCTCTCCTCTCTCTCTCTCTCTCTCTCTCTCTCTCTCTCTCTCTCTCTCTCTCTCTCTCTCTCTCTCTCTCTCTCTCTCTCTCTCTCTCCCACTCTCTCTCTCTCTCTCTCTCTCTCCTGCCCCTACTCTCTCTCTCTCTCTCTCCTCTCTCTCTCGCTCTTACTCTCTCTCTCTCTTTCTCCCCACTCTCTCTCTCCTCCCCCCCCCACTCTCTCTCTCTCTCCTCCCTCCCACCTCTCTCTCTCTCTCTCTCCTCTCTCCTCCCCCCACCTCTCTCTCTCTCTCCCCCACTCTCTCTCTCTCTCCTCTCTCTCTTCTCTCTCTCTCTCTCTCTCTCTCTCTCTCTCTCTCTCCTCTCTCTCCTCCCCCCACTCTCTCTCTCTCTCCTCCCCCCCCACTCTCTCTCTCTCTCCTCTCCCCACTCTCTATCTCTCTCCTCCCCACTCTCTCTTTCTCTCCTCCCTCTTTCTCGCTCGCTCTTACTTTCTCTCTCTCTCTCTCTCTCTCTCTCTCTCTCTCTCTCTCTCTCTCTCTCTCTCTCTCTCTCTCTCTCTCTCTCTCTCTCTCTCTCTCTCTCTCTCTTCTCTCTCTCTCTCTCTCTCTCTCTCTCTCCAAGTTCATTTCCATAAACATAACTGCACAACCCCCCTCTGTCTCCCTCTCCCTCTCTCTCTCGGAAATAAATATGACTTTATAACCTACACGAAAATGGTTAAACGTTCAATCAAAATGTCAATAGGGCATATGCATATCCATTTATAAATTCATATAGGGTGAATATCCTCTGGTTTATGCACTTACAAATAATTGGTAACAAAACAGGCATTCAAACCAGACATATTAACTCTCTGCTCATAACGAGATTATACACGGAAACAGGTACGCGGATCCAGTACCTGGATTAACCTAACACAGAATATTAGAAACATCTCCAATCTAATTACTTTCAAAAGGAAATTGAAGTTTCTTTTGAATTGTTAATGGCATCTAATAATTAACTGAAAACCAAACCATGTACCTTTATTTCTAATGATGTGGCCAATTTATTTGATCTTATTTTATAATTCCCCTACGAATGAACTTCATATTATCTTCATTTAGTTTGTATTACTGTACACTGCCCTGCATATGAACAAAGAAGAACCATTGCAAATAATGGAATTGAGTCTTTTGACTTCTCTTTCTCTCTCTCTCTCTCTCTCTCTCTCTCTCTCTCTCTCTCTCTCTCTCTCTCTCTCTCTCTCTCTCTCTCTCTCTCTCTCTCTCTCTCTCTCTCTCTCTCTCCATCATTCTCTCTCTATATGCCTCTTTCTCTGTCTCTCTCTGTGTGTGTGTCTCTCTCTCTCTTAATCTATCAATCTCTACCTCTCTCTTTCTATTCAGTCATTAATATTTCTTTATATTTATTATCCGCATATTTTCACTTTCCCCTGTCTGCATTCCTTTAATGTTTGTTACAATGAACACGTAGCAACAGCAATACAATTACTCAAATATATCAAGTGATTACTCGCAAGGCATTTTCAATCTTGATAATAAGAAATATGCCTTCCTCGCACCTCGCTGTTCGCGTGGTTTTAGCGATTTCGAGCAGTGTCC
>NW_020869649.1:618852-626352 GCF_003789085.1 Penaeus vannamei | reverse complement strand
TAGATATATATATATATAATATATATCATATATATACTACCAGTTAATATAGTATATATATATATATAGTACTTTATATAATATATTGTATAAATTAAGGATTAATAATATACATACATACATAAAAACATACAGTAACATACATACACAACACACACACACACACACACATCACACCACACGGAACACACACAGCACACACACACAACACACCACACACACACACACACACATATATACCTATATATCATAGTTATATAATGATATATATACAATATTATGATATAATACATATATATATACATATATATATATTATATATATATATTTAATATAATGTATATATAATATATATAATATATATATATATATATAAGATATTTTATATATATATAATACACAGAAACACACACACGCACCCACACGACACACACAGGACACAATACACACAACTAGCCACCACACACACAGCACACGAACACAACATCTCACATATAATATATATAATTGATATTTGATATATATATATATATATATATATATAGTAGTAGATATACATACATAACTATATACTTATAATATTTATGATATATAGCATACATACATACATACATACATAGATAATACATACATACTATAATATATATATATTTATAATATATATATGATATATTATATACGTTATATTTATATATACATACATATATATAGTATATAGTATAATATATATCAAATATATGATATAGGTATATATAATATAGATAGATAGATAAGATAGATATATGTATATGTATAGTATACTATATATTATATATAGTTAATATAATATAATCATCTATATATATAACAGTAGATCCACACACACACGACAACAGCACACCACACACTGACGCAACACAACATGTTTTCACACACACACAGACACAGACCACACCAGGCAACACACACAGCAGGACACAAACACGACACACACACACACACACACACTGCACGCAACACCGCACACAGCAACAGCACGCACACACACTAAGCGAAGTCCACACATATATAATTTGATATATATATAATATTTTACGGCGCACATGACATACAATGTAGATGTATAGTTAGTATAGTATCATATAATATGTTGAGATTAGATATATTTAATGAATTTGATAGAGATTGTATATATATACGACTATTTACATACATATAAATATAGTATAGTATATATAGTAGTATATATATATATATGATATTATATATATATATATAGAATACATACATTAGATCATACATACATAACACAGCCACACACTACACAACCAAGACCCCATGCTGCACGCCCACGAACTGCAGCACTAACGACACTCACGAGCACACACATATATATATATATAGTATATATATATATATATTATATAGAGTAGGATATAATGATAGTATATATAGGATTATATATATATTATATACTATAAATAATTAGCATACATATATATTAATGTATAAATATATATATATATATAAGTATATGTACATAATCGATGAAGTATACGTGAAGTATATGTAGTATAAAGTTAATATATATGCGCTACATACTATACATACATATATCATAAATAATAGTAATATAGTATTATACTATAGGTATAGTACTATATGATATATATGCTATATATTTTACATTTATTTATTATATCTATTTATATATTATAGATATTTATATACTCATACTATACATGCATACAGTACATTATTATATGTGTAATATTATACTATGTATATATATAATGAAGTATATAATATAGATATCTCTTATTATATAACATGTATATATCATATATATACTATATAATATATAAACTAACTAATGATATATCATATAGTATATATATTTAATATTATATGAATAGTAATGTAATGATTTATAATGACTATACAGTACAGCACACACACCATGCACACAAACACGACTCACATCACACGAGCAATCCACACAGCTACTACACAACATCACTCTATTCACACACACACGCAGCACATCACACACACACATCACACACACACACACCACACAAGGCACCGTACACACACACAGCAACACGCACACACACACACACATCACACTACACACACACACACACACACATGCATCACACACTACCACACGACACAGCTCACACTACACACACATATATACTAGTGTATTTAATATTTATTATAAGTTATAATAGTATATATTATATATATATATTATATAGTAAATCATACATGACTGAATACATATATAGTATGTGATATTATATTGTATCATATATATAATATTAGTATAGTATATATATATAGGAAAATTATGATATATAATAACATACATGATATATACTCACAACACACACCAGCAACACATCAGCACACACGCACACACACACAACACATACACAATCACACACAACACAACACTATATATAACATATATATATATAGTATATTATATAATATATTATATATATAAGTCATCGCTGTGGTGTGTGCTGGTGTGTGTGTTGTGTGTGTGTTAGTGGTGTGTGTGTTGTGTGTGTGTGTTGTAGTGTATATATATTTATAATTATATGATATATAATATCATATATATAATATATATACTAGTTGATGTTAGTATATGTATGTATTTCATATACTTACTACACACACACAGCGACCAAACACACAAGCACACACACACACGCATGTGCGCTGGACACACACAGACACGACACACAACACACACAAACACGCACACAATAACACATACACACAAGAACACACACCATAGACACGCAACAACACAGGACACAATGGTACAGGTGCACACACACACACACACACACACACACACATCAACACACCACACACATCACACACACATATATAGTACTTATATATTAATTAATGATGTATTTATAAGTGATACTATAGTACTATTATTGGTTATATAGTATACAGTATATAAATATATATATATATGGATTAATGATATATATATATGTAATATATACATTGATATTTGTATAGTATATACTATATAATACATATATATATAATATATATAATATATAATATTTATGTAGTATATAGTATGATGATCTATAATATAAGTAATAAGTATATATTATATATACATAAGTATAATATAATTATAATATACTCAATAGCCATCACACACACCAGCACACAAACACACACACACACAGAACACCACGACACACACACACACACAAACACAGCAAGTCCACACACACATATATATAGTATATATATGATATATATATGATAGATATAATGTATATATATATATTATATTAGAATATGCATGACATAGTTATATATATAGATACATAGGTATATATATATATATGGAATATATATATATATATAGATAGTATATCAGTACATATTATATATATACTACATTATATATGATATAATTATATATATATAGTATAGTTATATATATTATAATGTAATATATACATATGGAATTTGTATATATATGATGTATATTCATATATATAATATATAGTATATATGTATACTATATAATATACTATATATATATTATATAGTATTTATACTAATTATATATATAGAATAGTTATATATATACACGTACATATTGATATATATATATATATATATCTAATATACCTATATTACATACAACAGTACATACACCACACACCACACAGACAACAAACACACACAACCACATATATACTGTACTGATATAGTATATATATATATATATACTATAGTTAGATAGATCTATAATATATAGTATCACCGTTCATAATTATAGTATAATAGTGAAGTATTATATATTATATATAGTAGCATAATATATAATGATAATGTATATACTATAATATATGTATAGTATGGCATACAGTACTGACATAACATTACAGCCCACACATGAACACGATACACACACACACACACACCACACACAGCACACCACACTACACTACACCACCACAGTGCCCACACACACAACACACACTAGCACGCCATATATAATAAGATGAGTATAATTAGATAATATTTATATTTTAATTACATTATATATATGATGTTTATTATTTATGCAGCAGACGATAGGGAAATATCGCGACAATTTGTCTTGAGTGGGAAATTTTATGTCATCGCAAGTAAATTTCTTGGTGAAAAAAAAAGTGACCTATGAGAAGTTTTGCCAGAAATTGGAGGATTGCTTCTTCTAGATAGGAGATTTCAAACAGCTAATTACATCACAAGCTTTGATTTAATAATAGATAGATAGATAGCAGATAGATAAGATTAGATAATAGATGATAGATATAGATATAGTGATAGTAGATATAGGAAGTATAGTGATGATAGACTTATAGAATATTATTCATATATAACTATATCTATTTATCTTATATATAGTAGTATTATATATATATATATTATAATAATACAGGGGATACCATATATGTATATATATAGAAGTATGGTATATATATTATACGATATGGTAATATATATAGTGATATATTGATATACATATATGTATATAATATCAGTATATATCCATACCATACATATACAAACTACATATCATAGATATCTTATCAGTATATTACATATAGTCTTATATATATATGTATATATAATATAATATGTTAATATTTATATACATACATACATACACATAATATTAAATATAATATAGCATATAAATATATAGTACCTTATATATAATGTTTTTTGATATATATATATAAATATATATATATACTAATCATATCATTTTGTATATTCAATAATATATATAATATATATATATATAAGTACATGCTATATATATACTATATAATATATATATGATTGTAGATATTAGTATGACCTAAACACGCACACACACAGCTGCTACACACAGCTCCAACAGCACATGAAATTCTACACACACACACACACACTACATATTTTGGATCACACACTCACACATTATATATATGGCTATATATAATATTATTATATAGTATATATATATATGTATATTGGTATGTATAATTCTATCTAACATATATAGTTATATATATATAATATATATATAATATAATATAGTAGAGGTTGGCGTGTAATAGTATAACATTAAGTTTTATTACTTATGCACATATAGTAAGCATATCATATTAGGATATGAGTAATTATATATATAATACATACATATAACTATATATATATACTAGTATATATATATATATATATATATATATATATATATATAATGCATGATATAATATATTATATATATAAGTTAATATATATTATATATTATTATTTATATATTATATACTTAGTATGATAAATATGATTTATATATATATATAACATTTATAGTTGTTTATATTAACTCTGTAATATCATGTTAAATTATACTGTATATAATGTATTATTATAATATATAGTAACATAATATTATAAATATATATAGTAATATATAGATGCACTCATATTGCACCTCACTGCAGTACACACAAACGCACAACAGAATATCAATCTACATGAGGTAACGTATGTAGTCCTTACTGACAAAACACCAGCGAAGTGCTTCAGGCGAGTCTACTGAGCGAAGTTTGCCGCCGCGCGTTTCCAGGGACCTGGACTGGGTCGGCGGGGTGAGTTGGGGGTGTGTGAGGGGTTGGGGGCCGAAGGCAGCGCGACAGAACGCCTGATCGATGGCGCCGGCAGCAGGGCGCTCCCGCTGATCTATGTGATTTATGCGACGAAGGGACTTGACCTTGGAAGACGAGGCGTCGTCAGCCGCGGAGGTGCGTGGCGTACGGCTCGCACCTGGCCGAGTGCGGCTCTGGGAATTGCCTGTTGCACTGGTGGAAGTATCTGAGTATAAAGAAAATAAGCGAATGTCAATAACTAAATATATAACGATATGAACACAAAAATAAGAATTATGTATATTAACGATAAGTGCATTAACATTATAGTTAATATAGTTATAGGACCCTAGTATTTTAAATTCTCGATGAATTGGTGATTTCCAAGCAAGTTGGCAATGATTGGAGCACAGGCAGAGCGATAAACGAAAGTATTGCCGAAATTTGGCTGAGGGAAATTTCACTGTCACGACAAAAATATTTGTTATGGTGAAAAAATGCACCTAGAGAGCTTTTTGGGCCAGAAATGGAGGATTGCTTCTTTAGAGTATGAATTTCAAATACCACTAATTACACACAAAGCTTATATGATATATATAGTCATAGTACATCTATAGGTTATAGTATATATTATGATATATACGATGTATTAGGTATCTATTATATGAATTATATGTGATATAATACTATATTATATATTGGGAATATATTATACATATATTATTTCATATTTATATACTATATATAAAGCGGTTATATTTTATATTATGTACATACATCATAATATAGATTATAGATATATATATTATATATATATATATAATTAGATGATATAATTAGGGCACGCACACGACACAGCGTTATCGTGTACACAGCACACACACGAACCAGACACAGAGGCAACCACAGCACACACACACACACACAGCACACACACAACACACACGGTCAGCGCACATATATATATATATATATATATATTATATATAAGTATAGTACCATATATTATATAAGTATAATATATTAGGTAATATATATACTATAATTTGTATAATATATTATGATATAAACACACACAAGTTCATCACAGCACACAGCACGGTTATGTACACACCACGACACCATGCCAAATTGTGACAAATAAATTATATCTTATATAATAGGTATATTAATATCATTATATATATATATATATTATTATATAGTCTTTTATTATATAGATAGTTATATACATAAAACATATATATATATATATAGTATTATAATCGGTTTATTATATATAATAATATATATTATGGGTTACTATAGTATATTATGACTATATATATATATATATATATTATATTATATATATAGTATTAGTAGTATGTATGTATAATTGTATATATATATAGTATATATATGTTAGTGATAAATATATATATAATAGTATATATATAATTATAGTAGGTATATATATATTATTGTATAATCATAGTAGAATATAATATAAATGTATAATATACTGTATTATATGATGATATACATCTATATATCTATATGTATATTATGTATTATATAGTATAATATAAGTATATAATTATAAACATATATATATATTTGAATATTTATATAGATATATATATGTATATATATGCGTACATATTATATATAATTATAATATAGTATATTACTATAGACTTATGTATATATAGTATATATATATACTATTATAATATTATAGATATATATAGGTATGTATATGTTATTATTGTATAATATAATATTAGGTATATTATATAATATATATATAAGATATATATTATTAGTATATAATATGAATACTATAATATATTAT
>NW_020869649.1:605696-615696 GCF_003789085.1 Penaeus vannamei | reverse complement strand
CCGGTGCCCTCGCCCCTTACACATGGATCTCTGGTGTCATGTACGAGGAAATTGTTCATGGATGTTTAGGTGCGCATATACCTCGCAATTGAAACGTCATGAGAGTAGTGATGTGAACATGGTTATGTTTTAAATTCAATTGAATTCATTCCTCCGCCGAGTGCCAAGTACTGTGTTAGTGACTGTTGGAACTGTGCCCCGTTGTCCCGAGCGCCATAATTCACCTGTCACGAGGCGGGCGAGCCAGGCGCGCCAGGCGCCGCGGTCACCACCCCCACGATGGGGGAAAACCGCAAAGTAAACACTGAGGGGGAAGACTCGCGGGATAGCTGTCCCACCCCTCCCCCGGCTGAAGAGTGCGCTTCAGCCTGTAATTCAGTGGACAGGACCGCTGAACCCATCGCCATGCAAGAGGCACAAAATGATGGTGATGCCCAGGTGGGTGACGCCGCTGCTGACCAAGGAGGTGACGGCTTCACGTTAGTGGGCCAGAAAAAGAGAAAGAAAAGAGAGCCCACTAACGCCAGCAAGACTACGAGGAAAAGACTACGTCCGTCTCGCCTTCCCTGAAGGCACCACGAAAAAAGAAAAAATGAAATGGCTACAGGACCTTGGCAACCCCTCTTCGAACCTGCGGGGTACACCCATTGACCTTGTGAGAGGGGACACGCTCTCCTCGCCATATATCTATGTCGCCCGCTCCCAGCAGAGCTATATAGAAAACCTTACTAGGGGACTTATTGGAGGTATTACCTTCAAATCATGCGATGAAAAGAAGAAATCGGAAAAATATGACGAATACCTCGTCACACATTATAACAAGGACCTTGACCTTGACAATGCATATACACTCGATGGAGTCCACAAGGCCATTCGAGTGTACAAGGATGGCCAACCATTAAACCGAATCCGCATCGTATGGAAAGGAGAGCAACCCCCTCCAAGTACATACAATTTCTTCGGAAAATACATGCCCACCAGCCACGTGCGGCCGTGGAGGGCATCCCCTGTCATATGCTACAACTGCATGGGAAGCGGCCATGTAGCTAAGTATTGCAAGGATAAGGCACGCTGCGCAGCATGTGGCGAGCAACACTGTGCCAAGGAGTGTCCTCGCAGTGCTGCAGGGCGAGAGCCTACTGCAGATGCACCGAGCTTCGTCCCATCCTGCTTCAGGTGTGGGAAGGCAGGTGTGACTGCCTGGCACTGGGGGTGCACAGCCCTCCCCCGGCACCTCCCCCCCCTCCTCCTGTGGCCGCAGCACCGACCGCGAGTGACCAGCGCGGCCCTCCCTACTCTGGCCCCTCCCCCCCACCCCCTGTGGCCCCGGCACCGACCGCGAGTGACCAGCGCGACCCTCCTAACCCAACCCGCGGCCAGCGTGCCGGGGGAGTGCCCAGCCGTGCCGTGTGTGACGTCACCAGCCGCAGAGACTTCCCGGGGCTGTCGGCGAGTGGGGATGCAGAGGTAGCCGAACTACGCGACACGGTTGCGTTGTTGAAGGAGCAGGTTGACAAGATGATGCTAATCATCACAGAGCTCAAGACCGCGACCCCCCCCCCCCCCCCCCAGGCGCCCGCCGAGGCGGCCGTCCCTCACCCTCGGGCAGGGGTGACCGCAGGCCTGGCCGGGGAATCCCCCGCAAAACCATGTGGAAGAAGTGACGTCACGCCAGCTGACCATAGTGACATAAATGTGCAGGAGATTTTAAAGGAAATCAAAGCTCTGAGAAAAAAAAACAATAACTTGAGACAGGACAAGGAAAAAATGAACAGGGACTGTCATTGCCGCTAGTGCTGCTATTAGTGTTAAAGAAACGAGCGAGCAGATACGATGTCATGACATCAGTGCTGATAACCAGAGTGGGCGTGTCAGCGCTGACAGCAGCGACGAACACTACCACGATCCCTGCGGCACCGAGTCAGACGAGGAGTCCAGTGACGTCACCAACCCCCCCAGGTACACCGGCACAACAACCGAGGGGACTGTGCTAAGAAGTGGGACAAAGCTAAGACCTAATCTTTGACATGGTTAAAAGTACTTTTAAGCTTAGGACAATCATCTGTAATAGAATGTACATTATTCATGAAGTTATATGTTTCTTATGTGAACCTAAATTCCGTAATATCAATGGATATAAGCGCATGAAGTACAGATTACATAATAATACACTGCTCACATATGGATAGACACACAATTAAATTCATATCATGGAGTATGCGTAGTATTAAACCTAGGCTGAGTGACCTAGAGTTTTATATTCGTAAATATAATATTGATGTGATTTGCGTGCAAGAACCTTTTGCTGCTGCTGCTAAAATGAAAATTGCACCTTCAATTAAGGGATATCATTCTTATGTGAATACAGCCACGACTGGATTGTTGACATATGTGAAGGTAACACTGCCACATAAATTAGTTAAAAAATCCGAGAACACTGATGTTCAATTTCATCATTTAAAAATTCAGACTGCCTCTGGGTATTTTTCACTATGTAATATATATGCCAGATCGTCAAAATTTCTGGCTGTTTCTTTACCCAATTTTCACAACCAAGGCACGTTATGCATGGGCGACCTTAATGCAAGGCACCCACACTTTGGAGACAGCCAGCGTAATAGTAATGGGGAAGAATTCAAACATTTCATTAATAGTAGATCACTAACAGTATATGACACAGAAATAGAAACTCATTTGGGAGGTGACAGGTTAGATTACGTATTTGGCAAAAATCTAGTTCATGGTAATGTCTGTACTTCACTGGTACGAGAATTAGTTAGTGACCACTTTGCAATCCGAACTGACTATACTGTTGACAGCAACTCAGCCCCTAAAACACCTAGGCTTAGAATAATCATCCCACCGGGCCTGGAGCATCACTTCAAGGCACGTGTCTTTGATTGGTACAACACAGTTGAAGTAACAACAGTTGAAAATTTCTCTCAGGATTTAATCAAAGTTGTCACTGACTACTATAACACATGGGTCTGTTCACGAAAATTCTCGAAAAAAACGAGCCCCCAAGCCCCCCATGCTCCGAGGTGGATCAATGACCCAATTCTAGCCAAGGAACATCGACGAGTTCAGGAGCTTGCCAATTGCTATAAAGATAACAAGACGTCAGACAATCTTATTCAGTTTCTTAAAGCCAATAAAGAATTCAGAGAACTAAAAACTGAGATTCGTAGTAAACACTGGGAACAATTTTTGCAAAGCATCAATAGTCAAACTTCCATGGCTGATGTATGGAGAAAGATTAATAGGCTGACAGGTAAAGCTCCCACAACACCGCAGTTTCACAGCCCACAAGAACAGGCTAATATGCTACTGGAGCAGTGGGCTGAAAACTCTCAGCTGAGCTCACTTCCACAAGGGATAAAAGACCATCTCGACAAGTCTAAAATAGATAGGAAATTTAATATAGCAGTAGCCTGTGCTGCTATTGACCCATCCGACTTTGCCGAAATAACCGAGTGGGAACTGAGAAATGCCCTTGTGAAAGGCAAGGCAACAGCCCCTGGCGAGGATGGCATTACTTACAGCGTTCTTCGCCTCATTGCGCAGGTGCCAGGCAACCCACTCTTACACCTGTATAGACTCAGTCTATCACAAGGAATCCTCCCAAGCTCCTGGACTAAAAGTTTAATCATCCCTATACCCAAATCCAACACTGACAAATACAGACCAATTTCCTTGACCTCCTGTCTGTGCAAAGTACTTGAGAGAATAATTCTGAACAGACTCATGTACCGTATTCATGCTAAGTTATCCCCCAGACTGTATGGATTTCTCCCAGGACGTAGCAGTCAGCATTGTTTTGCAGAATACGTAACAAACTCAATACCAGGCATGCAAACCGTATTTCTTGATCTTCAATCTGCCTTTGATATTGCAAACAGAGAAATGATCCTTGAGCAACTAGCTAGCTTTGGTATTCAGGGAAAACTGTTAACATGGATTCAAATGTATCTATCCAATCGATCGGCTCAGGTTTTCTTCAGGGGTGTTAAGAGTACTCATGCAAAAGTGTTTGAACTCGGCACACCTCAGGGAGGCGTACTTAGTCCCATGCTATTTAACATCCTAATGCATAGATTATTAGGCGATATACCACTTGAGGGCAGTGACTCCATTATTTGCTATGCCGATGATATTTGCATTAAATCCTCATCCGAGGAGAGAATGCAACAGATCCTTGATGTGCTTTCAGCAAGGGCTACAGAGTGTGGCTTGATAATATCGACTGAAAAAACCAAGGCTCTTAACCCTAAAACAATCCCTCTGCCAAGGTTTCACATCAATGACGTTGAGCTAGATCTCTGTCAGCCTAATGAGGTACACCAATCAAAGCATCAATAGTCAAACTTCCATGGCTGATGTATGGCTGACAGGTAAAGCTTTTCACAGCCGAACAGGCTAATATGCTACTGGAGCAGTGGGCTGAAAACTCTCAGCTGAGCTCACTTCCACAAGGGATAAAAGACCATCTCGACAAGTCTAGATAGGAAATTCAGTAGCCTGTGCTGCTATTGACCCATCCGACTTTGCCGAAATAACCGAGTGGGAACTGAGAAATGCCCTTGTGAAAGGCAAGGCAACAGCCCCTGGCGAGGATGGCATTACTTACAGCGTTCTTCGCCTCATTGCGCAGGTGCCAGGCAACCCACTCTTACACCTGTATAGACTCTATCACAAGGAATCCTCCCAAGCTCCTGGACTAAAAGTTTAATCATCCCTATACCCAAATCCAACACTGACAAATACAGACCAATTTCCTTGACCTCCTGTCTGTGCAAAGTACTTGAGAGAATAATTCTGAACAGACTCATGTACTGTATACATGCTAAGTTATCCCCCAGACTGTATGGATTTCTCCCAGGACGTAGCAGTCAGCATTGTTTTGCAGAATACGTAACAAACTCAATACCAGGCATGCAAACCGTATTTCTTGATCTTCAATCTGCCTTTGATATTGCAAACAGAGAAATGATCCTTGAGCAACTAGCTAGCTTTGGTATTCAGGGAAAACTGTTAACATGGATTCAAATGTATCTATCCAATCGATCGGCTCAGGTTTTCTTCAGGGGTGTTAAGAGTACTCATGCAAAAGTGTTTGAACTCGGCACACCTCAGGGAGGCGTACTTAGTCCCATGCTATTTAACATCCTAATGCATAGATTATTAGGCGATATACCACTTGAGGGCAGTAACTCCATTATTTGCTATGCCGATGATATTTGCATTAAATCCTCATCCGAGGAGAGAATGCAACAGATCCTTGATGTGCTTTCAGCAAGGGCTACAGAGTGTGGCTTGATAATATCGACTGAAAAAACCAAGGCTCTTAACCCTAAAACAATCCCTCTGCCAAGGTTTCACATCAATGACGTTGAGCTAGATCTCTGTCACCAATACAAATATCTCGGGGTGGCTGTTAATGATGCAGAGTTCATACAAAACCTGAAGAAAAGGCTGTGGAAACGTCTGAAGCCACTTAGGACACTTGTCGGCAAAGACCATGGTATAAATGTCAATATTGCTAGACTTTTACCTGTCATACATACGGTCGGTCATAGATTATCATGCATTGCACCTAGTATTATACAAGGAATCAGAGTTGGCTAGTTTAGAAATTGTACAAAATGAGGCCATGAGGCTTATTCTCGGTGCCCCTAAGACAACGAGGATTGTGAATATGAGATCAGAACTTAATTTGCCGTCTGTCTATGAAAGACTATTATACATAAACACCACATTTAGCGTCAAAGCAGTAAGAGAACCCCTCTATTGTACAGAGTTCCAAAGACAACTAAAACATAGAATAGTGGAGCTAACTTTGAATGGCAACATCGATTCAAATTCAAATCCATGGCAACAAGTAACATGTAAGCACTTGTCTCAGCTGAACATATCCATAACTAAGACCCTACATGTACGTTCTGCTCCACCGTGGAAAATGTCGGACCTAAGTGTATTTTATACGACTGCCCCCAAAAAAGACAGTGTCCCCCCTGCTGTACTTAAGCAGTATGCTTTAGCAATTATCAATGAGCACCTTGAACCTATGCCCAATGCGTATGAATGCTACACTGATGGATCCTTGCAGTCTGGGAGTAGAGCAGGATGCGCTTTTGTCGTATATAAAAACAATATTTTGCAGCACCAGGATTGTAGGCGGGTTCATGACTGGGCTAGCACTACGCAAACTGAGTTGGCAGGAATGCTCATAGCCACCGAATTTCTATTAAGTCAAGGCTCAGGAGTCATTTTCTGCGACTCACAGAGTGCTCCCATTGAACACACTAAACAAAGGTGCAGGAAATATTGCAAATGACATAAGGATAAATGTGTATCGTGCAAAAGAACGAGGCCATGATATATGTTTTGTGTGGATACCATCGCATGTTGGAATCCCCAGGCATGATCATGCTGACCGCCTAGGAAAATCAGCATGTGACAAGCAAAGTGTTGATATAGATCTTGGAGTACCTCTTGCTAGGATTTCACACAATTAAAACTTCCTTCAAAGAGGACTTGTCTGACTTGATTAATTCTCAACGGCCTGAAAGCTGTAGCATAAAGCACTATGACAGGTTTATGCAAGATGTTTTCATCTATGGTTTATACAAAACAAGAACAATACAGTGTGATATTGTGACCGCAAGAATCAGGCTGGGATATAGATTGTACTGGCAGGTCAGTACAGCTGTAATGTTGAAGAAACGAAGTGTAAATTATGCAATGAAAAATATAAGCGAACACTTGTACATTATATCTCAGAGTGCCATGTAATACAGCCTTTCAGACCACCTAGCATGAGGTATGGAGAACTATGTAACTACTTCATATCATCTGATGTCTTGGAAGATATAATAATGTTATATCCTAAATTTGGAATGTAGTATCACATGACCACATATCAAATGTTACATTGCCTTTCCACGCCCAAGCCGTATGCCGGCTTGATAGATGAGTAGATAAATTACTGATCGTTCTTTTCCTTTAAATGATATATTTTAGACCGTAATAATTTTATGATCTAGATTTACACTGTAATACTATTATATAATGCTTTGACCATGTATCAAATGTACCACAGCTTGCCCACGCCTGTGCAGTTAGCCAGGGTGGTAAATAAAGGACTAAACTAAACTAAACTAAACTAATTTTTTCTCCCTCTCTTTCTTCCTCCCCCCCTCCCTTCCCTCGCCCTTCCCACCCCTAGCGCCCACTACCCCAACATGGTAGCCAACATCACCGTCTTCTGCCGTGTGAATTTCCCGGGCATCACCGTCTATGCCGCGTATGCCGGCTGCGACCCCAAGGCCACAGGGGAGATCTAGAAACCCGATGAAGTTGTTCCACATCATGTGATCGATCGCCTGTCGTCTGTGCGAGGGATTCCTGGGCTGTTCTTTGCCTCTCTACGCCGGCGGACTCAGGTGAGGGGCTGGTGTGGCTTTGGTGATAATGGGAATAATGGTAATGGTATTTAGATTCAGTAATATCAGAAATATATCTAATTGACTTTTGGTTTGTATCTCTTTGATGTAAAATCCCACAAAAAAATATAAATTAAGAGAATTATGGTATTAATAGTAATAATGATAACCATAATCACAAACACACGAAAGAAACACAACAATAACAACGCCAACAACAACCATAAAAAAAACGAAATGAACAACCCCGAACCCCGAAATAAAGGCACAGGCAGACAGGTAGACAGATAGACAGACAGACCTACAGACAGAGAAAGAACGTCAAAGAAGAATGACGTGAGATACTGGATTCGAGACAGAAAGAGAAAGACACCGACATTGTTATCAATCTCATCTTCCTCCACCACCTCCTTCTCTTTCTCTTTTTCTCCTTCTTCAACCCTTTTCCCGTCCCTTTCTCTCTATTTCTTTTAATCATTTTTATCACCAGCATCAACATCACCATTTCCATCATAATTATCATAATCATCATTATCACGACCACCTCAGGAGCGGTGGGAGCAGAGGACCCGGCGGCGAACACGAAGGACCTCGGTCGTTTGGAGAAGTTTTGGAAGGTCTGGCGTGATGGGATAAAGGGAGGGCGTGGAGGAGACGGCGATGATGGGGAGGAGAGAGAGATGGAGGGAGAGAGGGAGAGAGGGAGAGGGAGAGGGAGAGTGGGAGAGAGGGGAGGGAGGAAGAGGGAGAGGGAGAGAGGGTAGGGAAGGAGGCAGGGAGAGAGAGGGAGAGGAGGAGGGAGAGAGAGAGAGGGGAGGGAAGGAGGGAGGGAGAGAGAGGGAGAGAGGGGAAGGAGAAGGGGGAGAGGGAGAGGGAGAGAGGGGAGGAAGGAAGGGAAGGGGGAGGAGAGGGAGAGAGGAAGAGGAAGAGGAGAGAGGGAGGGAGAGGGAGAGGGAGAGAGGGGAGGGAGGGAGGGAGGAAGAGAGAGGAAGAGGTAGAGGGAGAGGGAGTCAGTGAGTATGTATACAGTATGTATGTATTTGTGTGTGTGTGTGAATTCAGAGATATTATTTCAATATCATTTCAGCATTCCTGATACGTCAAGCTGTATCCACCGTGCCAAATAGATGTCTTTTTATGATATGTACGTGTTTAATGTGTAGTAATGTAAGATTTTACCATAAATATTTTTAAAGGATATTCAACACGTTTTCCATTGAATGATTACAATTTCAAAATAGGGTT
Source organism: Penaeus vannamei (assembly GCF_003789085.1). Lineage (NCBI taxonomy): Eukaryota > Metazoa > Arthropoda > Malacostraca > Decapoda > Penaeidae > Penaeus > Penaeus vannamei. The sequence goes on along the minus strand of NW_020869649.1, from coordinate 607,009 downwards.
TGTATCTGCTCATGTAAATAATTTATATATTCGTATATATTTGTTGTTTTTAAACTATAATTCTGACCTTTTCGTGGACGCGTCACGTGTGATTGAGAATTAATTAGCACTTTTTATGCGAATATTATCATCCTAAAAGTCTAGATTAGATTAAATCAGATTTTTCGCAAAGATTTCTAATACCAATACTTTTATCGGTCAGTCAGTATTTATCTCCATAATAGAACATATTAATTAGAAAAAAAACGTATGTAAATAATGCTGTAAAAAAGGAAATTTTTTATTTTTATTTATCCTCGTATTGTATTATCCTATGATCAGTACAACATGTACATGGTGCAGAAAATTTAAAAAGGTAAAACTATAATCTGCATTATAGTTTATGTTATAGTTGATGAAACTATAAAACCTCCAATCTTAAGAAAAGAAAAATTGGCAACTCATGCCACGAAATTGGGATCTAGGGGGATACCCGTTATTTTATTTATTTATTTAGATTTTTCTTTTTAGGGGTGGAATGTGACGAAGGAATTTGAACTCTGGGGGAAAAAGTAACATCCCTTTTTGATCTATTAAATTCCTATTTAAAGGATATGTGGGTATTTAGTTTTGCCGCCCATTCGTCACTTCAACTACTTGTCACAGGTTGGTATTATGATAATTGTTAGAAAAACATTTATATGCAAAACGTTTTTCTTTTCCTCACTTTACTCACTTTATTTCACTCTGTGTCTCTTTGTCTCTCTATCTTTCCTTCTCTCCGCTACTATTTTTTCTCTGTCTTTCCCGCTAAATATATATATATATATATATATATATATATATATATATTATATATATATATATATATATATATATATAATGTTCGTTGTCTGTTTAACTGAAGGAGAACGAATAGATGCAAATTCATCCGAACAATTTAATAAAGTTTCCATCCATGTACTTTCACCAGACCACAAGAGAAACAAACGAAATAAAAAAAATTGAACAAGGAAAAGGAAAACAAGAAGAAACAGAAAACTTGTTCCACCCGTAGCCCGAGCGTTTCAAATCTTTTTTCCCGCCTTGCTCGCCGCCGCCTCGCTCTCCCGCAGGAACCCCAAACACATGTCCTTATAGTGCTCCAAGGGCGGTGTGACTGCCTCGGGGTCCTTGGCTTTTTCGTCCCACCTCCTCATCCTCAAAATGGCGTCGAACTGCGGATCCTGAGCGAAAGACCTGGCCTCCTCCTCCGTCATCGGTCCTTCTTGATGCTCGAGTGTCATCCTGCTCGCTTCCGTGAGGGCTGGGGGAGGGGGGGCGAGAGGCGAAGA
>NW_020869649.1:563340-573340 GCF_003789085.1 Penaeus vannamei | reverse complement strand
CACAATCACGTCTATATGTTTATTAACTCTCTCTGCTCTAACACGTTCAAAAACCCATCATCTGAAGCCGCATGCTTGGCGCAGGACCTTCACCGCCCTTCCAGAGGCTTGACGCACACTTGCCCCAGCTTACACGGCCGGACTCGCGGTCGGATCATCATGGTGGCCGCTTTGAGGCTCCGGAAGCTCTGCCACGTTATCCACACGAGGCCGTGGTGGTCTTCCTGGCCCTGGCGCAGAGCCTCGCCCGTCAGGTGGGATTCGTAGCACTTGAAGTACCACCAGCCTCCCCCGAACAGCCGGGCGCAGTGATCTGTGTCGAGAGAGGGGAAGGGGGTGAGACTAAGCTGGGAGGGAGAGGGAGGGGGAGACTGCATTTGGAGGGTGGGGAGGGGATGAGACTGTGCTGGGAGGGAGGGGGAGGGGGAGACTGCGTTTGGAGGGAGGGTGGATGAGACTGTGAAGGAAGGAAGCTCATTCATAATTGTTAGTCACAGGGCATCGTGCATGATGACATTATTAATAGTAATAATATAAGGAGCTGTTCTGTGGAGGCTTATTCATCACGGAAGGAATGGCGTCTCGTCAGTCACTCCTTATATCAAGAACTATAAAAAAAAACAATAACCACAAGAGAAAAAAATAGCAATAAGGACAAATCACACAAGACAAGCAAATAAATAAAAACAAAAATAAATGCAAATCAAACGACAAATATTTAGAGAAAAAACAAATCTGCAATCAAGCAAGACAAATGATAAGAGAAAAAACAAATATGCAAATCAGACAAAACAAAAAAAGAAAAGAAGAAATAAAATGCAAATTAAACCACAAATTCTCTCAAGCATTGACTCAAGACCCACCCGGATACACGTCGTTGTCAAAGTCATACGTGGAGAAGGCATGGCTGTTGTGGTGATGGAAGCCGTCGCCCGCTGTGCTATCCGGCCGGTATTCCTTCACGCTCAGCCGGTATTTGTCGGTTTCACTGGATACCCTGTGGCGTGGCATTGGGTAGAGGTGATAAGGATGGCGAGAGCAATGGTGATGGTGATGACGAAAAAAAAGTAAGAGATGGTATCCTATTTATGGAATGATATATAAAAGTATCAATGAGTATTATCTAAAGACCATTGAAAATTCACCTAAACATCATTTCCTTTTATCATGAACTCAAAAAATAATGAATACTGCAGCATCTTTTGGCCTTAAATATGCATTAACAATTACTGCATTCTTTCTGAACTGACTTGCGTGTTATTCATCAGATACATCTCATTGAAAGTGATATATGTAACTTGTACTGAAAAGGTTTCTTTTGGATTTTTATGCTGCAGGAGGCGTAACTACAGGGAGAGGGTGCGGGGAGGGGGACATCCCACAATGATGTCTGGTCAAATCTGAGATACAACTATTACTCTTTTTTATATTCATGTTTTTTGTTCAATGAATGTTTAAATGAGTATTCGCCAGAGATAGCGCATAAAAATATCAAGGTAAAAAAATCATTGCCTCATAGACTGAAGCATACACATAAGTGTGCTGGTTCATTTCATATTACGATACTACATGATGTGCTAAGGCCTTCATCCCCCTTTCTTTGAGTCACCTACTGACACTGAGAACCCCTGAGCCGTACTAGGAAAGAGAGGCACAAGTGACTTGCCTGAAGTAATCCCAGGTGGAGTAGGCGGTGTTTCCGTCCCAGTCGGTGAGGTGGACGTGGACTTGGTGCGGGACATCGCGTGTGAGTGCGTGAAGGACTTCGTTACCTGGAGAAATGGAGAACTTTTATCTTTTATACTATTATAAAGGTTTTTGGTCCTTTGGAAAAGAAACGAACTTGAAAATTGATAATGAAGGGAAATATTAAATGGTGATTTGATCAAGGTTTCAAAAACTCAGCCTATATCTCCTGTAAACTTTGAGAACTCCCGTTGGGGCGCCTCACCCAGCCAGAATTCCCCTCGAACGTCGCCGAAACCCTTCTTGTAATCCTCCCAGCTCGTGTTGAATCCTATCCTATGAATTTGCTGCTCGTGACGGGCGTGGTGGCGAGGGGCCGACGGGGGGTGCCGCGCCAGGACGAGCGTCCACCCGCCGCCGTCCGTTTGCTGGTCGCAGGCCACCTCCCGAGGCTCCATGCCCGGCGGCGCGACCTGGGTGGGCACGCAGATGGTAGTGAGCGGGTCCTTGTCTGTAAGTGGGCTGTCTGTGCCATCAGTGCGGGACTCTTTTTCCCTCAAAGGCAGGCATGTAGGGGGGCTCAAGTGTAAACAAGCATGTTTATGAAAAGAAGTGAGATTTCATGTCATACATACTCTACATGCTTACTGAACAGCTGAAAACAAATCGCGGAAATAAATGACGAGAGACAATGTCCACAACGCCACAAACTACAGTGATCTTCCCCTTACCAACGTCACCTTGGACCACGCCCCTCTGGCCTTGGCTTGGCTGCAGTCTTCTGGCAAGGATCTCGCGACCACCTTGGAGAGTCCCTCGAGGCTCTGTCCCAGGTTCTCGACGGCGGTCCTGAGGGTCGTCACTTCGCCGTGGAGGAGCTGGTTTTCCTCCTTCAGCGTCTGCATCTCGTTCTGCAAGACGGTGACCTCTTCGCACCGACGCTTTGCTCCGATGACCTGCAGTGGGGGGGGGGGGGGATGCAGGGAAGTCCCGTCAAGCTGAGATTTTAAGATACAAACACACGCACACGCACACGCATAGATGTATACATATGTATACATATATATATATATATATATATATATATATATATATATATATATATTATATATATATATATATATATATATATATATATATATATTTGTGTGTGTATGTTTATAAATATATATATGTGTGTGTGTGTGTGTGTGTGTGTGTGTGTGTGTGTGTCTATATATATATATATGTGTGTGTGTGTGTGTGTGTGTGTGTGTGTGTGTGTGTGTGTGTGTGTGTGTGTGTGTGTGTGTGTGTGTGTGTGTGTGTGCGTGGTGTGTGTGTGTGTGTGTGTGTGTGTGTGTGTGTGTGTGTGTGTGTGTGTGTGTGTGTGTGTGTGTGTGTGTGTGTGTGTGAGTGTGTGTGTGTGTGTGTGTGAGTACGAGTGTACTTGTAGTAGTCGGGCGCCATCTGAAGCCCAGAACATGCCTCATGATTTATGACTTGATTAAGAATAATGTGCTTCCTCTACATCCATTCATTCCTCAGATTGTTCCAATGAAATTTCCTTGAAAAGTCTATAGCATATGCTACTGTCATGACCATAGCCATCTATAGTATTCACGATTTCCAAAAGGTCATTTGATATACATGCGGACTTGTCACTTCAGTATACAGAGTTAGCACGACGATAGCGCACTCACCTCACTGGCCGACAGAGTGGAGACAAGGAACACCAGAAGGTACATGATGGTAGTTTGCCTCTTTTGTTATTCTTTCTTCTTCTTCTTCGTCTCCTTCTTTGCTCTTCGAAGTCCAAACTGATTCACTATTCTGAGTCTTATCCCTGAGAAAAAAAAATACATTTTGGAGTTGTAAGTTATGCTTGAATCCCTGATGCTATTAGTATTGTTGTTGTTAATATGATTGTTCTAATGATCATTCTTTTTATCCTTATTATTTTTAATGTCATTGTTCTTATGATCGTTATTATTATCATTATCATTATCATTATCATCATCAATATTATCGTTGAAATTATCATGGTTATTATTATCATCAGTACTACTGCTCATTGTTATAATTACTATTATGATCACTATTATCATTAAAGTTATTATTATTATTATTGAGAAAATTATATTGATATTATTATTTTCATTACTATTGTTAGTAGTATTAGTAGTAGTACTAATAGTAGTAGTAGTACTATCATTGTTATTTTCATTATTGTTATTATCATCATCATCATTCTTGTTGTTAATATCGTTATTGCCATTATGATTAATATCATTATTATTATGATAAAAAATAATTATTATCATTATCTTTGATAATATCATGATGATGTTGATAATTATTGTTATTGATATCATTATCATTATTATTATCATTATTACTGTTATTAATATTATTGACATTATTATCATTATCATGATCATTATCATTATCACTATCATTAGTATTGTTATTATTATTATTATCATGATCATTATAGATATTAACATCACCATTATAATTATCATCGTCATTATTATTATCATTTTTATCATCAATACCGTTAGCATAATTATTTTCATTATCATTAGTGATAATGAAACTAATGATAATAACAATAATCATAATCATAATCATAATCGTATTGTCATTTTCATTATCACTCTTATCATCACTGTTATTATCAAAATTGTTACCATTTTGACTATTAGTATGATGATAAAAGTAATAATAGTAATAATGATAATAATAATAATAATAATAATAATAATAATAATAATAATAATGATAATAATAATAATAATAATAATGAATAATGATGATTAATAATAATAATGATAATGATAATAATAATAATAATAATAATAATGATAATGATAATGATAATGATAATGATATGATAATGATAATGATAATGATAATGATAATAATAATAATAATAATAATAATAATAATAATAATAATAATAATAATAATGATAATAATGATAATGATAATAATGATTATTATAACAATGATGATAATAATGATCATAATAACAAAAATAATAATGATATTAATAGTAATAACAATAATAACAATAATGATAACACTAATATTCAGAACAATGATCATTATTATTATTATTATTATTATTATTATTATTATTATTATTATTATTATTATTATTATCATTTACATTATTATTACAATTATTATCATTATTCTTATTTTTTTTATTATCATTATTATTGTTGCTTTGCATAATTATTATTCTTGTCATTTTTAGGATCATTATTATTATTGCTATTAATAATAATGATATTGTATTATTATTATGATTATTTTTTATTATCATTATGATTATGTTTACTATTATTATTATTATTTATTGTTATTATCTTATTATCATTATTTTATTATCATTATTTTTATTTCCATGATTACTTTTATTATTATCATCGTTCTTATTATCATTATAGTCATAACAACAATAATAACAACAGTGATGATAATAATAAGTATAATGATAATGATGGTTACTATTATTATTACCCTTAATATCAGTTGTTATTATCATTGTTACTGCTTTTATCATCAATATCATTATTGTTATTATGTTATTATTATCATTATCATTAATATTATTATTTCTATCATTATTGTTTTATCATTGTCATCATTATCACTTTTTTGATTATTATTATTGTCATGATTGTTATCTTCATTGTTATCATTATTATTATTATTATTATTATTATTATTATTATTATTATTATTATTATTATTATTATTATTATATTATTATATTATATTATTATTATTATTATTATTATCATTATATTTATCATTATCATCACTATTGTTAGTATAATATGGATGATGATAATGATGATGACCATCACCATCGTTATATCTATTTTTCTTATTTATCATTATTTTGTTGTAGTTGCTATTATTACTATTATCGTGATGCTATTTAAATGTCATCATTTGGATTAACACTGCAATTGTCGTTATCATTTTTGGTTTTGTCATTATCATTGTTATTATCATTATCGTTATTATTGATATCATCATTGCAAATCATCACTATTGTTATTATTGTTGCTATTGTCATTATTGTTATCATTACTATTAGTACTATTATCATTGGTATTGTTACTGATATTAACATCAATATTTTCCCTAATGCTATTGTTATCCTTCTCATATTATTATTATTTTCATTTTGATATTATTATTAGTATTATCATTATTATTATCATTTCATTATTACTATTATCGTCATTATAATTACGACTACTATTATTACCATCATTAGTATTGTTGTTATTATTATTATTAGTTTTTACTATTAGTAATGAATACTGTTCTCATTATCATTACTAATATCATAATATTTAGAATCAATATCATAATTACCATTATTATTATCATTACTTCATTAATATTCTGATGGTGATCATGGTCATTATTGTTGTTATTATCAGTACTGCGATGACGATGAAGATTATGATCAATGATGATAATACTATCACCATTATTGTTGTCGTTTCGACAATACCATTGTCATTATCATCATTATAAGCATCATTATTATCATTACTATCATTAACGCTGCTGAGTTACACCCCTTCTGCATTGCCGAGATGAATATGCTGCTATTGCTCTATTTATGTATGGTTATGTACCTCAAGAGACATGAATGTAAAGTTGTACTTGCCATTCCGCGCCTGTGTTTACATGTTAAATACGTGGTGTATATTTATCCTTAGATGGTTAATAGGTGTAATGAATGAATGATCGAGCCATCAAGGTCATAGAGCACTATGGTGTGGTAACGAAAAGGATTAGGAATGAGTTAATGATAAGGATAAAAGGATTAGGAAAGAGTTAATGATAAGGATGAAGGGGATAGAAAGAGTTAATGGTAAGGATAAAGGGGATAAAGATTAATGATAATGTTAAAGGGAATAGGATAGAGTTAGATGATAAGGATAAAGGGATTGGGAAAGAGCTAATGATAAGGATAAAAGGAATAGGAAAAAGTTACTAATAAGGCTACAAAAGGAATAGGAAAGAGTTAATGATAAGGATAAAAGGCATAGGAAAGAGCTAACGATAACGATCAAAGGAATAGGAAAGAGCTAACGATTAGGATAAAAGGAATAGGAGAGAGTTAATGATAAGGATAAAGGGATAGGAAAGAGCTAACAACGATCAAAGGAACAGGAATGACTAAACGATAAGGATAAAAGGGATAGGAAAGAGCCAACGATCAGGATAAAGAGATATCCTTAGAGCACATACAATCGGACAGACATTAGCCAAGGAGCAACATTGTTATCACATCATCACTTCAACAGCTTACAGCCTAAGCTCACCCTTCTCTATACCTCATTATCATCATTGTTGTTATTATCCTTATCATTAGTTGTAGTAGTATCATTAGAGATGATAATGATATTGTTATTATTATAATTGTTATTATCATTATTACCAATGTTATCATTATCATTATTATTATCAATGTTATCAATATCATTATTATCATCAGTGTTATCATTAACATTATTATCATACTGTAGTTTTATTTATTGATACACATTATATTATCATCATTATTATCATTATTAGATTGTCATTATTAGTCTCATTATTATTATTACCATAATTATTATTGCAATTGTTAATGCCAATGTTCTTTTTATCTGCATTTTCATTGTTATTATCATGATTATGATTATCATCCTTTATAATACGATTATCATCATTGCTCATATCTTTATTGATTGATATCATTATCAATTAATATATTAATATATCAATATATTATTAGTTTTCATTATTGTTATTTATATTACTTCATTTTATTATCATTATTGTTATTATTGTCATCAGTATCATTATTATTATTATTAATAACGTAAATACGATTATCATTATTATGTAATAATTATAACTATTATTATTTCATCATTATTCGTATTATCATTAATATGAACATTAATAAGTACAAAGATAATCGCTGCTGGGAAGGTAACAGTTAGTTTCGATTTCAATTCTTAGTTCTTAACATTATTATTTTTATTCTTTCCTGAAACTCCCCCCCCCTCCCCTCCCCTTCCGTTGATTATTATTATAATAAATTCAAACTCGACAAAATTGCCAAAAGTTGTAAGACAAGAAATACATTTATTTTTTAATCACTCCATGGCTCCCTACCCGTTTATCTAATAATTATATCATTCTTTTTATTTACGTGTTGTCGTATATACTAACAAACATCTTTTCTCTAATATGATCGAACTTTTATCCAGCAGTGCATGTGCGAAGGAGGAACGGAGAAGGAGAGAAGAGTTGACGTGTGGGCATGTGTGTGGGTTCGTAGGAATGCCCCATTTAATAGAGTTATAATAAGCAGAATGAATATACATCGTGTTAAGTGGCTTGCGTGAGGGGCGATGTACACAGTCTAGTAAACATGCAGATAGATATGCACACGCACGCACGCACGCACGCACGCACGCACACGCACACACACACACACACACACACACGCACGCACGCACGCACGCACGCACTCACGCACGCACGCACGCACGCACGCACGCACACACACACACACACACACACACACACACGCACGCACGCACGCACGCACGCACACACACACACACACACACACACACACACACACACACACACACACACACACACACACACACACACACACACACACACACACACACACACACACACACACACACACACATACACACGCACATACACACACATACACACACACACACATACAGGAAAAGTTAGTGATGATGAAGTGTATGTGTATGTATATATGTGCGTGTGTGTGTGTATGTGTGTGTGTACATGTATATATATATATATATATATATATATATATATATATATATATATATATATATGTGTGTGTGTGTGTGTGTGTGTGTGTGTGTGTGTGTGTGTGTGTGTGTGTGTGTAAATAAATAAATAAATAAATAAATAAAATGAATATATATATATATATATATATATATATATATATATATATATATATATATGTGTGTGTGTGTGTGTGTGTGTGTGTGTGTGTGTGTGTGTGTGTGTGTGTGTGTGTGTGTGTGTGTGTGTGTGTGTGTGTGTGTGTGTGTGTGTGCATATATATATTATATATATATATATATATATATATATATATATATATATATATATATATATATATACATATATACACGTATATGTATGTTTATATATCTATCTATCTATATATGTATGTATGTATGTATATAAATATAAAATAAATTTATATGTCTATATATATATATATATATATATATATATATATATATATATATATATATATATATGTCTATATATGTCTATATATGTCTATGTATATATATATATATATATATATATATATAATATATATATATATATATATATATATATATATATATATATATATATATGTATGTGTGTGTGTGTGTGTGTGTGTGTGTGTGTGTGTGTGTGTGTGTGTGTGTGTGTGTGTGTGTGTGTGTATACACATAAATATATGTATGTATAGCACTGTCATTACTAGTGTTATACATGTATTTTGTATATTTACATATGTACATTATGGATATGTCTGTAGGTGTATGTACTTAATAGGTGGAAGTATGGGCTGTGTATGTATGAATGATTACTCAATTAAGATCATTAAATCATTACTGTTGCTCATTCACAAAAGCCCTGGTCATGGCGGTTCAATATGCTTTCTTTGGACAAATATATCTCCTTACATTTTTTTCTCCCCTTACCTTCTGTTTTGATTAGATCACTGTAAAATACAATCAGACACTACACTGGTTCCAGATGGCTTGTTTTAATGTTATCTTAGCTCATTTAATGTTATCTTAGCGTATTCTTTAACCGGAGGGGCTACGACCTCACAGCCTCACCTCACAGATCTCAGTTTGGCACTGTCTCTTGGTGCACTGTTCCTCCGGGTTTGGACCAACCCAGATAGGGCCAGTGCCAGCAACCTTAGGGCATGACAGCGCTCAGAACATGGTGGAGAGAGTGCCAACATCCTCAGGAAATGAATAACTTGGCGCTGGCATTACGGTTTCTGAAAACGATCCAATGACGTCTTGCTGACGTTTTTTTGTCATTATTTTTAAGTGCCATTATTCTGGGAACCTTTCTCGGGGGACATCGCTCGAGGCGGATCTCCATTACAACGGAGGCGCTTCTTGTCTTTCTTGTCATGTTGTGGTCGCCGCAGAGACACGGGATGTTGTTGCCGGGAGTGTTTCATATCGTGAGGTCATGTCGGTCATGTGGCTTGCAT
>NW_020869649.1:543340-555840 GCF_003789085.1 Penaeus vannamei | reverse complement strand
CGANAAGGAGTAAAGGTAAGTGAGTGAGTGATGTAAGAAAAAAAAAAGAAGGAGGGAGGTTGGAGAAGTGAAGAGTAGGGGGTAAAGGAAAAGAGCTGAGAAGATGATAATGGAGCGAGAGTGAGGGAAAGTAGTGGAAAGGTTTTTGATGGTAGATTTAGAAGTAAAAGTCAGGTTAATGTGGAGGAGAAGTGGGGGATGAGAGAAGAGGGATTAAAAATCAGGAAGGCAAAGTGAAGTAGGAGGAGGTTAGCAGAAGATAATGATCATGTTAAAGATGGTGGTAAGAAGGAAAAGAAAGATGAAGATATATGATAGGCATAAGATTAAGGAGAGATAATTAGAAGTAGATTATATAAAAAGAATAATGTCTCGGCAATCATGAAGAAAATAAAGAAAAAGTAGGATGGTAGAAGATAAGATTAATGATTGATTCAGAATAAATCAGGGAGGATAGTAAGAGAAGCAAACCAAAAAAAAAAAATGAAAAGAGGAATAGGAAGCGAGAGAAAAAGTGAAAGGGGGAAAAAGGAAACACGTAAAAATATCTCGTGTCATTTTTCAAATTATTTTCTCCTTCTAGTTAATCTTCTTTTTTCTCTCTCTCTCTCTTTCTTTCTTTCTTTCTCTTCTTTTTTCCCCCACTCACATTCGAGGAAAAGGAACATAACACTTCTCTTCACACCGAGAAATAAAAAAAAATAAAAAATAAAAAGGGGTCTCTTGTAATGGAAATATATATAATATTATTTTATTATGATTCTTGCCTTTTATATCAATTAGATTTCAAAATAAACAAACAAGTTATTATTAATCTTGGTCTGCCTTGAAACTATGATGTCGGTCGCACACCTGTAACACTAATTTTAATTTACTTGATGATAACTTGATATATAGAATTCATATTTGTGGTGGAGATAGCAGTGGCTTTATCAGGATTAATTCTACTACGGATGTCTTGTCAATTATTAATTATCATCGTCGTTTCTTTTATCAATGTGGCATATCACTTACAGACTATTTTGTTCATTTCTCTTCACTCAAACACACACACACACTTCTCTGAAGGCTTTGTATATATATGTGTGTGTGCGTGTGTGTGTGTGTGTGTGTGTATGTGTGTGTGTGTGTGTTGTGTGTGTGTGTGTGTGTGTGTGTGTGTGTGTGGTGTGTGTGTGTGTGTGTGTGTGTGTGTGTGTGTGTGTGTGTGTGTGTTTGTGTGTCTGTGTGTTGTATGTATGTGTCTGTGTGTGTGCATATGTGTGCGTGTGTACAGGCATAATAACAATAACATTATCAATAAAGGTAATAATGACAATATCATAAAAAAATGATGACAACTATAGTGATACAAAATCTTCCACAACAGCAACAACCCTACTAACAACACCACGAAAAAGCAAAAACAATAACAAAAATATATTCTTTTAAGCAACAAAACAACAGTAGTACAAAGAACACTTGTTCATTACAGAAACTCCTTTCTTTTTTTTCCCTAAGAAGTCAATCCTCTTCTTAAGACACTAAAAGGTCAGAGCGGAGGTGAGGGAGGTCGAGAGAGCAAGGGTCAGTTGAGGTCAAATGGGGAGGGAGGGGAGGGGAGGAAGGGTAAGGGGAAGGGCTGGATAATGGGATGGGAGGGAACAGGGGCTAGAACGGCCGGATAAATGGATACGGGAAGGCAGAGAGGCCGGATATGTGAATAAGGGAGGTAGAGAGGTAAGACAGGGGGAGAGAGGAAGGAAGGCCGAATAAATGAACGCGGGAGCAAACGATCCCGGATAATTGAACACGAGGTAAGATAGAGAGGGCGAATAAGTGAATACAGGGAGGCAGAGAGGCCGGTAAGTGAACACAAAGACGTAGAGAGGGAGAATGAGTGAACGCAGGGATGGACAGGCTTGATAAGTGAACACAGAGAGGCCGGATAAGTGAACGCAAGGAACCAGGGATCCCGGATAAATGAACACGGGAAGGTAAAGAGGCCGGATAAGTGAACACAGAGCGGTAGAATGACTGGCTAAGCGAACACAGAGGTAGAGAGGCCTGACAGGTGAGCAGCACCGAGGTAGCGAGGCCGGATAAGTGAACTCAGGGGAGCGAGGGCGGCCGGATATGACAATGGGCGCCCACAACCACAAGCGGACAGGATAACAGGCCTCAGAGAAACGGTGCAAATCAGTGACGTCATCGAAGGGAGATTGATTGCTGCGAACGGAGGTGGGGGGTGGGGGGGGGGAGGGGGGAGGGGGGGATCTCGGAGGTGGGTGGGGGGTGGGGGAGGGAGAGGGGAGGGGTGGGGGGATCTCAGAGGTGGGTGGGGGGGGGGGGGAGGGGAGGGGTGGGGGGATGAGGTGGGTTGGGGGGAGGGGAGAGGGGGGAGATCTCAGAGGTGGGTGGAGGGGAGGGTGTGGGGGGGATGAGGTGGGGTGGGGGGGGGTTGCTTGGAGGTGGGTAGGGGGGGGTGCTTGGAGGTGAGAGGGGGAGGGGTGGGGGGCGAAGGGGTCTCGGAGGTGGGTGGGTGGGTGGGGGGAGGAGGTTGGGTGGGGGGGAATCTGGGGTGGTGGGGGGAAATAAAACCTGAATAGTTTAGAAAAATAGAACCAACAAAAAAAATGAAAACGAAAAAAGAAAATACCCAAAAAGCAGAAAAAAAAAAAGAAAGGAAAAAATCGATTAATGATTTGGAATATCGTCAAAAATGCTGTCACCAAAAAAATAACACATCAGTAATATCAAGAAATATATATTATATATATATATATATATATATTATATATATAATATATATATATATATATATATATATATATAATATATGAAATAAATATAAACAAGACAAAGAAAAGAAGTTTACAAATCGTAGGAATGAAAGACGACTTAAAAGAGAAGCAGGAAATGCGCATAAACAGGAAATAAGAAGGAAAAAATGAAGAATGGGACAAAGGAGAAGAAAGAGCGAAAAGAATATGAAAAGGAGAATGGTGCTAATGACATGATAAAAAAGGAGATGAAAGATAATGATCATAGATTCTAAGAATGATAATGATAGAGGAAGGGAAGCGGAAGAAGAAGCGAAAGAGGAAGAGGAAGGAAAAGAAGAAAATGGAAGAAGAAGAGAGAGAGAGAGAGAGAGAGAGAGAGAGAGAGAGAGAGAGAGAGAGAGAGAGAGAGAGAAGAGAGAGAGAGAGAAGAGAGAGAGAGAGAGAGAGAGAAAGAGAGAGAGAGAGAGAGAGAGAGAGAGAGAGAGAGAGAGAGAGAGAGAGAGAGAGAGAGAGAGAGAGAGAGAGAGAGAGAGAGAGAGAGAGAGAGAGAGAGGGGGGAGAAAGAGAGCGAGAGAAGAGAGAGGAGAGAGAGAGAATAGAACCAGTCTTTGTCTACCTCGCTATGGACACACACGTCCCTCTTATTCCTCCCACTCCTTCACCCCTCCCCCTCCCCCCTCCTTACCCCCTCCCCTAACCTCCCTACTTCATACCTCCCCCCTCCCCTCCCTCCCTCCCTACCCAACTGTCCCCCTTCCCTTCCCTCTCCCCCTCCCCCCTCCCCCTACCTCTCTTCTACCCTACCCCCCCTAAGGGTAGACCTGCTGTGCTTTGATGCTTTTATTGATGAGAAAAGGGGATGGGAGAGAGAGGAAGGAAAAGGGAAGAGAGAAGGAAAGGGAGATGGAGAAGGAAGAGAGAGAGAGAGAGAGAGAGAGAGGAGAGAGAGAGAGAGAGAGAGAGAGAGAGAGAGAGAGAGAGAGAGAGAGAGAGAGAGAGAGAGAGAGAGAGAGAGAGAGAGAGAGAGAGAGAGAGGAGAAAGTAGAGGAAAGAGAAGAAGATAAGAGATAAGTAGAGAGGAGAGTAGGAGAAAGAATAAAGAGAGAGGGAAGAGAGGAGAAGGAAGAACGAAGGAAAAGAATAAGAAAAAATGAAAGAAAGAATAGGGAACAGACATTTAAGAAAAAAAAAAAGAAGGAGAGAAAAAAGGAGAAAAGTAGACAGAACGCGAGAAAAAAAAATGAAGAGAAAAGGAAAGAAAAGGAAGTAGGAGAAAGTGGGGGAAGAAAGCGAAGGGAGGAAGAGGAAGGGAGGGAGGGTGATGATAATGCAAGGTTGTTTTAATGGAAGGGAAGGTAAATTGGTAGAGGAAAAGGCCGTTTTTGATCTCTTGATGAAGGCTAATACATGACTCAGGTTTTTTATTTTATTTTTGGGAAGGGAAGAATTTTGGTCAGGAATTTTCTTTCCTGAATTCTTTTTTTATATTATCATCACTATCATTATCATTATCATCGTCATCGTCTTCATTATCGTCATTATAATTTTCGTTATCATCATCCTCATCATCATCGTCATAATCTTCATCATCATCATTAACATCATCTTCACATCATCATTATCATCATCATTTATCATCATCACATCATCATTATCTCAATTATCAATCATCAATCTTCATCATCATCATCATCATCATTATCTTCATCATCATCATCATCAAAACATCATCATCCATCATCATCATCATTAATCATCATCACATCATCATCATCATTATTATCATCATTATCCCTATCACCATCATCACACCTCCTCACCATCATCACTATCATCATCACATCATTAACCTGTCTGTTTGTACGTACCGTAGCTGTGTATTTGAGCCACTGTGATGTAAATAGATTTAGTCGAAATTGAAAGGGGGAAAAAGAGAAAAAAAAATGGAAGAGAAGATAGATAGATGGATAGATGGATAGAGAGAGAGAGAGGGAGGGAGGGAGGGAGAGAGAGAGAGAGAGAGAGAGAGAGGAGAGAGAGAGAGAGAGAGAGAGAGAGAGAGAGAGAGAGAGAGAGAGAGAGAGAGAGAGAGGGAGAGAGGAGAGAGAGGAGAGAGAGAGAGAGAGAGAGAGAGAGAGAGAGAGAAGAGAGAGAGAGAGAGAGAGAGAGAGAGAGAGAGAGAGAGAGAGAGAGAGAGAGAGAGAGAGAGAGAGAGGAGAGAGAGAGGAGAGAGAGAGAGAGAGAGAGAGAGAGAGAGAGAGAGAGAGAGAGAGGAGAGAGAATGAGAGAGAGAGAGAGAGAAAAGAGATAGAATGCAGGGGGTGTGTGTATACACGAATTTCAAAAATCATTTAAGTGCTCTCGCATTTAATTTATATCGATTTTGATTACACTTCTCTAAATAATCGTCCTTCGAGGAAATTAATGAGAGGGAGAGCATTAGGCTGATGACGGAAACGTTACAGATAATTACCCTTGTTATTAGCTATGCTTATTTGATTACAAATGGTTTTAATTGGGTGTCGTTATGTTCACAGCTACTCACACCGGGCGATTCCTCGATTCCTCTCTGCCAAGCTTTCATCTCCGCTTTTTGTGACGCGACATAGACTTGACACAGAACACACACACTATACACACACACACATAGACACACACAGACACACAAGACACACACCACACACACATAGAACACATCAACATAGACACACCAGACACAACACACTTACATAGACACACACCAGACAGACACACATACACTTACATAGACACACATCCAGACCACACACACATAGACACACAGAACACACACACACATAGACACACACCCAGACACACCAGACACACAGACATACTTACACACACCCAAACACGTATGTATATATGACTATCTTTCTACGCACGGACACAAATTCACCCATATCAACACCAATATATCTACATAAAACGAATACACTCGTTCTTCTCTCTCGTCCCACACGTGCGGACTCTGCCAACGAGAACGATTCCTCTGAGTCAGCTGACAGTCCGGTTGACGTCGTGACCAAGTTCTTTCCTCTTAGATTATCTAGACACAAAAGCGGAAAGTGGAGGCTTAGGCTGAGGGCAGGCGGCTCACGCTGTAATTATCTGCACTTCATATATATATATATATATATATATATATATATATATATATATTATATATATATATATATATATATTATATATGTATTGTGTGTGTGTGTGTGTGTGTGTGTGTGTGTGTGTTGTGTGTGTGTGTGTGTTGTGTGTGTGTGTGTGTGTGTGTGTGTGTGTGTGTGTGTGTGTGTGTGTGTGTGTGTGTGTGTGTGTGTGTGTGTGCGTGCGATTTGCTTTGTATGTGTGTATATAGATAGATATATAGTTAGGCTGGTAGATAGATAGATAGATAGAAAGATATAAAGATATTTGTTTCTATGTATATTTATTCAACTATCCATATCTGTTTATTTATTTGGCTATCTATCCACAAATCTATGTATCTACCGATCTATCTATATGTTTATCTGTCTCTCTTCCTTAAATCTATCACGCTATCTCTTTATCTATATATTTATTTATATATTTATCTATCTATATCAATTTCTTTATCTACTATCCCCCCTCTCTCTTTCTCTATTCCTCTCTCTCTCTCTCTCTCTCTCTCTCTCTCTCTCTCTCTCTCTCTCTCTCTTCTCTCTCTCTCTCTTCTCTCTCTCTCTCTCTCTTCTCTCTCTCTCTCTCTCTCTCTCTCTCTCTCTCTCTCTCTTCTCTCTCTCTCTCTCTCTCTCTCTCTCTCTCTCTTCTCTCTCTTCTCTCTCTCTCTCTCTCTCTCTCTCTCTCTTCTCTCTCTCTCTCTCTCCTCTCTCTTGTCTCTCTCTCTCTCTCTCTCTCTCTCTCTCTCTCTCTCTCTCTCCCTCCCTCCTTCCTTCCTCTCTCTCTCTATCTATCAACATACTCACCCCCTCCCCTCCTCCCCCCAGACCGCCCCGACTGGAATGACCCAGCCCCCCCTCCCGCCCGCCTCCCCCCCTGTCCAGCCAGCATGGCAGCACAGCAGTAAACAGCCACAGCGGAAGCCCCAACCACAGCAGCGGCGGCAACAGCAGCAGCACAACAGCAGCACCAGGAGCAGGAGCAGCAGGAGCAGCAGTCCCAAGGGAAGAACGACTCCAACAACAACATGAACAGCAGTCCCAACCACACGGTACGACCTCCGGCCAGCGTCGTGAACAGCAGTCCGTACGACCACCAGCTGCTCGAGAGGCTCCTGCCGCGGCACATCACGACGGAGCACGTCGTCTTCAGCCACAAGTAGGTTTTGGGGGTGTGGGGGGTTGTGGGGGGGGAGGTTGGGGAGGGGGGGAGGGGAGGGGGGGGTGGGGGGGGGGGTAAAGAGGGAAGGTGGGTGGGTGGGGGTAGAGGGGAAAGGGTGGGAGAGGGTGTGTGTGTAGGTGGGTGGGGAAAGGGGGTTTGGGGGGTAGGGGTGGGGTAGGGGAGTGGGGAGGTGGGGAAGGGGAGAGAGGGAGTGGGGGAGGGAGGGGGAAAGGGGATAAGGGAGGAGGTAGGGGTGAGGGGGAACTGGGAAGAGGGGAGGTGGGGGTGGGGGGATAGGGAGAACAGGGAGAGGGAGGGGAGGTGGTATTGGGAAGAGGGAGAGGGAAGGGAGGAGGATTGGGAAAGGGGGGAGGTGGGGGGAGAGAAGGGGAGAAGGGGGGAATGGGAGGAAGAAGGGAGAGGGTCAGGGAAAAAGGGGTGGGGAGGTGTGGTGGGATGGAGAGGGAGGGGTGTGAGGTGGGATGTAGGGAGCTAGAGGAGCGGGTGGAGGAAGTGGAAGAGGAAAGGAATTAAGGTAAGGATGAGGGTGATTGGGAGGTGGTGTGAAGGAAGATGAGGGTTTGGGGAGAGAGGGGTCGTGGGGGGAGGGGTGGGGTGGTTTTGTGTTTGGGGTTTTGTTCGTATATGTGTGTGTTGGTGTTTTTGTTGGGTTGGTTTTAGGTTGGGTGTTTTGTGTGTGGTGTGGGGTGGGGGTGGTGGGTTTTCTTTGGGTGGGTTTTGGTTGGGGACGGTATGATGAAATGGTGAATAAGGGTGGAAGAAGGCCGGAGGAGTGGGATAAAGGGAGATAGGGAAAGGAGGAAGATAGGGGAATCACGGAGGAGGACGGAGTGACGGATAAGAGAGGATAGAAAGGAGCGATAGGCGCATGGGAATCTCACGTAGGAGGCACAGGAGGATAGGATCTAGGCGGAGGAGATGGGAAAGGAGAGGGAGGATTCGGAGGAGAGATTGGGGAAGGAGACTCGGGATGGGGGAAAAGTAGGAGTATGAAGGGTGATGAGAGAGAAGAGGGAGAGAGTATGGGAGTAGGTGCACAGTACAGTGCCTAATACCCTACTCAGTCGCTGATTAGGATTCTTCTACCCTCATTTGCTTAGCTATTTCCTTTCAGGCTCTTATCTCTTTTTCCTCTCCTCTCTCGGTGTGCCTTGCTCTCCTTAACCCCGCCACACTCGTCGTCGGATTCCTCTTTTTTTAGTACTTCCTGACCCTCTCTGTTCACTTTCCGCAGCTCCCCGCGCCGGCCCATCCCTTTATCTCTCCTCTCATATATTCCGCCCAGCCCCCCCACCCTCCTCATCCCATCACCTCTCCGCATCTAAATGTTACAACAATATGCACCGTCCCTTTCTCCAGCCTTGCTACCTCGACCGTCGCACTGGTGTCCGGACGACCGCGCCGGTGAGGGGAGCTCCGGCCTCCTCTGGGCCTGGACTTAACTATCCCGCGGAGGGGAAGGGGGTAAGAGTGGAGCAGACAAGGCTGGCGGTTGCCAATGTTAACATTCAGATCGGTGGTCGCAGGGGAGGGAGGGGTAATGAGAGGAGGAGGGATAAACGCGGGAGCGTGATGAGCGTGAAAACAGGAGGGATCACATCGTACTAAAGAGGTAGGACTCGAGAGGTAACACGTCATCGCGAGGGGAATTTAAACTGGGTCGCACGCGGGAGGTAGAGCGCTAAAGGGGGATTACAGAGTAGCTGCGAGGGGACACTACGGGGAGGGGGAAAAGAAGAAGAAGAGGCAGAACGGAGAGGACGGAGGATGAACAGAGCAAAAAGGACGGAGGGAAGAGGACGACGGAGGAGGGGAGGAGAAAGACAAGGAGGGTAGAGGATGGAGGAGCAAAGAAGAAAGAGGCTAGAGCGAAGTAACGCGACACACCGCCAGCGACAGGCGCTGAGCGAGAGGAAAAGAGAATTTCTACACGCAGGAAAACAGCGAAAGAGTGGCACAAACGAGCAGGCATGCGAGGAAGAAGGAGTGTATTACTGTATGGGAGGAGGAGGCCAAGAAGAGCGAAAAGGAGTGAGGAAAAGAGGAGGAAGGTGAATAGTGAATTTTCCATTCATAAAACACAAGCGAGGTAGACTCATACCGTACAGTAATTAGTAAGATAATGTGGTAAGAGGCTTCAGAAAATTAGGAAGGGAGTTAATCAGGACAGGGTACACAGGATTAAGGGGGTCCGGGCGCGGGCGGTCGAGCGAAAAGTAAACAATCGCGAGAAGAAATCTATATTATATGGAAGATACCTCCTCTATACTTATCTCTCTCTACTCTTTCTAGTCTCCCCTCGCAGCATTTCCTTGTCATTTACTCATCGGAATCAATTAAACCAAAATTTCCTCCTTTATACTCGAGCTACAACTCCCCAAGACCACGTCTGATCCACGCGATACGCACGCACCACAAACCTACATTCTAACATTCCTATTAAAACGGACTTAAATGATAACAAAATAGCCACAAAACGGACACGTACTTCTCTCTCTCTGCTCGGAATCAGGACGATAAACAATTCATACGTGTCCGTATTTCAGCAAAGTGCACGGTACTGTGAATTCTTTGATGGTATCAATGGCATTGCATAAGCATAGCCAGAATACCGTACATGGATATATTATGCGGTAGAAAAGCGGCATACCTCTGAGAACGAAATACATAAATGCATGTTATTACATCTTTTGCTATCTGGTAAATCATATTCCATGGAATCCATAAATTATGTGAACATATATACTAAAAGCGTTATTGGATCTAATACATAACAGAGAGATCCTACTAATAATAACCTCCACTGGATCGCGTCTGACTCACATATAATATAAACAAGATTCACATACAACTGTTGTTAAAGATTATTATCCAATTAACAATGAACAAGTCAGTCCGAAATTACGTACATTAAATAAAGTTCAAATGAAACGTATCAGAATGTATCAGAAAAGTAATCGCAATAAAGATGTTATTCAATCAAATAGAGTAATATAATAAGCAGATAGAAAAAAATGGATAGAGAATATAAATTATGAGAGATGAGAAGGAGAAATACAGAGAGAAAAGATAACAGATACGAGGCACGAGGGAAGAGAAGAGAGAACAGAAAGGAGCAAGAGCAAACAAGATGAGAAGAGAGAGAGAGAGAGAGAGAGAGAGAGAAGAAAGAAAGAAAGAAAGAAAGAGAGATAGAAAGAGAAAGAGAAGAAAGATAGATAGATAGATAGATAGATAGAGAGAGAGAAGAGAGAGAGAGAGAGAGAGAGAGAGAGAGAGAGAGAGAGAGAGAGAGAGAGAGAGAGAGAGAGAAGAAAAAGAGACAGCAGAAAGAGAAGAGCTAGATAGACAAGACACAATAAACAGACAAACGAAAGAGGAAATAGAGCAAAACAAGAAAAAAACGAACAGGCATAGGATACGAGATCGATGCAAATGACATGACGTTAAAAGGCTCAACATAAAACGCGAAATGTTGAAGCAAATGGAGTGGAAAAAATATATCCGGGATTATCGTTGAGTGAGAAGCGAAGAAGGAGGAGGAGGAGGAGAAGAAGGGAAGGGAAGAAGAAGGAGAAGGAGGAGGAAGGAAGGAGGAAGAGGAAGGAGAAGGAGGAAGAGGAGGAAGAGGAGGAAGAAGAGGAAGAGAAGAGGAAGAAGAGTAGAAGGAGGAAGAGAGAAGGGTAGAGAGGAGGAGGAGGAGGAAGAGGAGCGAAGAAGAAGGGAGAGAGGAAGAGGAGGAGAAGGGAAGGAGGAAGAAGGAAGAGGGAAGAGAAAGAGAGGAGAGGAGGAAAGGAAGAGGAAGTAGATAGTGAAGAGGAGAAGAGGAGTAAGAAGAAGGGGAGAGGGAGATGAAGAAAAAAGAAAAGGAGGAGAGAGAAAGAGAATGAAAGGAGACGGAAGAAGAGAGGAAGAGAAGAGTTGGAAAGAGAGGGGATGAGAAGGGGGAATGAAAACGCCGAGAGAGTGAGAGGATTAAGAAGGGAGCGAGACAGGAGAGCTGAGAGAGAAAGGATGAAGCAAAGGCGCTTTCATGTGTCTGAGCTATGTTGCCTCCGTGTATTAATCTTTATAAGAGTACCCTCTCGCGGACACACACACACCTACATGCTCATACACACATACACGCACGTACAGCACGTACACACTCATGCACACGTCACAACACACCACACTACACGTACACACCACTACACACTCATGCACGTAACACACCACACACACACACGCACGTACACACTCATGCACGTAACACACACACACACCACACACACACACACACACACACACACCCATGCACGTACACACACACACACACCCACACCCACATCCCCACCCACCCAACAAACACACAATCACCCCTCCTCCCTCACAAAACACACACAACCCCCTTCCACCCCACCAACCCACCCCCAACCTAACCCCCGCAATTGCCCACCATATCCACCTTCACGCCCTTCTCTCCTCGCCAGAACGAAAGTGGGCGGGCGGTCGCTGTACTTCTTCAGTCCCGCATCTCGAGGTGGCCTTACGAAACCCGTTTTCACGACCAGAGAGAAACTCACCCCACTTATCGATGGGCCGACGGTTAGTTTATTATTATGATGATTGTTGTTGTTTTTTTTGTTTGTATTGTTGTTGGTATTGTTATTTGTTGTTGTTGTATTGTTATTTTGTTTAATATTGTTGTTTATTGTGGTGTTATTATCCTTATTATCTTTTTTTTTTTTTTGTTTTTTTGCGTAGTTGTGTTTGCTTGTTTTCGTTTGTTTGTTTGTGTTTGTTTTGTCTTGTCTTGGGTTCCTCTCACTCTCTCTTCTCTCTCTCTCTCTCTCTCTCTCTCTCTCTCTCTCTCTCTCTCTCTCTCTCTCTCTCTCTCTCTCTCTCTCTCTCTCTCTCTCTCTCTCTCTCTCTCTCTCTCTCTCTCTCTCTCTCTCTCTCTCTCTCTCTCTCTCTCTCTCTCTCTCTCTCTCTCTTTCTCTCTCTCTCTCTCACTCACTCTCACTCTCTCTTCTCACATCTCAAGGGCTTTTCAATGGCTCACAATTATTTTATATCACCCTCATTATGTACAGAATAATCACCCGATTCTTCGCATAATTAACGTCAAGTGCAATCAATCAAATTTAAAATACCCTTTGAATCATTCCTGGGAGGAGATGGCTAACTAGCTCTTGCTAATGAACTCATCAATTAAGCCTCGACATGGTGAATCATGCAGATATTGCGAGCTTATACTCAGGCATCGTTTAACCTGCAATGCCGTGATTATGAAGGGTAGTGAAATGTGGCGTTTGGTACCGTAGACTTCTAGACATTAGCCCTCGTGCGATGACTTCCTGGTTGCGTTCGGTGTATTGATCTGGTTTTCTGAAATGTGATATTTTGTGTCCCATT
>NW_020869649.1:516488-530954 GCF_003789085.1 Penaeus vannamei | reverse complement strand
TGGAAGCCAACAATAAGCTTTCTATTGATAAAGAAAATATCATCGCACTTTTGCGCTAGATAAAAAAAAAAAAAATATTTCAAGACGATGTGAACTCTTGCTAAGTCGGGACTGAACTCTGAACGGTAATGGAACTATTAAACAGTGGTCGGAACGTTCAGGGAGTGGTAATGAAACGGTATTTGGTACGGTTTTGACGATACCAGGACGCTATTGCAGAAGAACCGGGACGCTATCAGAACGTTATAAATCGGCCTCGATCTAGAGATAGCTATAGGGACGGTGCAAAGCGTTGGGGGTTTGGTACGAGAAAGGGAAAGACCGGCTTGAAAGCGTTTAGATCTGCGGGACGAATCTCGGCGACCGTTTCGCGTCCAATCCTTTAGCCTAACTCTCCCGTTGCTTGAAGCTCCGTCAACGATCAGTTCCACATTATCGACATTAAAATCGATTACCATTCACTTCGAACGGGAAGAGAACGGCTAAGATTTTGAACATGCAGTCAGCCCGAACTCAACCGCCCCAGCCGTTTCTTGCCGTTCGGGGGAAACTTAAGGTCCCTCCCGACCTCCCGATTCACGGACGTTCGTTGGTCGGGGCGGGGACGGGAGGAGGTAGGTCGGGTGTGTGTGGAAGGGGGGGGGGGGGAGGGGGCGCAAAACCTCCTGTCGGGACTCTGCTTCTCTGAAAGAACAAGCGAGCAACGAGCAGTAAGCTAATTAAGAATACTAAGAGAAAATCCTAGGAGAGAATCTTAAGATAAATAATAGAGAAATTTTAGAGAGGAGATAATCCTTACAATTTTAGAAAGAATTCTTTAGAGACCTAAAGTCTCCTTAGAGAGAATCCAGAGATAATCCTAAGAATCCTCAGAGAGAATCCTTAGATATGGAAGAATCCTGATGAATCCTGGTTTTGGCTTGAGCGTTCAGAATCGCTTAATCCCAGCCTGGGATTGTGGCGTCAGGATTTCATAACTTTCGAGTCATCCTGCTAACCAACAAACAACAACGCTGCCAAAAAAAAGAAATTCTTTGGCGGAGGAGATAATGACAAAAACAAAAACAAAAAAAACAAAACAAAAATGACGTTGATAATAACAAAGGAAATAATATAATAATGAAAATGGTACTTATATAGTTAAATGATAATAGTAGTAATGATACTGATATGATATGAGCAATAATATCAGTAATAGTAATGATGAAAATAATAAGGATATGTAATTTAAGAATTAGTAATAATAATGGATAATAATAGTAAACATTAATGATAATATCAATGATAATGATATTCGATATGATAGTAATTATAAATAATAATTAGTAATAATAATGATAATATCAATGATAATATATTGAAATTATGAATAAATTAATTAACAATATAATTAATAATAATAATATAATAATAATATAATAATAATAATTAATAATAATAATAATAAAATAATAATAATATAACAATAATAATAATATAATAATAATAATAATAATATAATATAAATAATAATAATAATACAATAATAATATAATAAAATAATATAAAAATAATATAATAATAACGATAATGGTAATAATAATGATACTGATACTGAATAATAATAATGATAAAAATAAAATAATGATAATAAAACATACTGCAACAACAATAATAAAAACAAATAATAAAAGAAATAAACAGTAATGAAAAATACAACAGATTAGATTTAACATGCAACCTTAGACTATAATAAAATTCCTGATTCGCAAGTCACCGTCTTTTTGCAAATTCTAGCCAGTGGGGCAATTACTGCTGAATAATTATAGCAAGTCTTTAGGCTATGTGGGTACAATTAATTCATTAGTAGGTCAAAGTAAAAAAAAAAAGAAGTCAAAGTATCATTAGTAGGTCAAAGGTTAGATGCAAAAGCAATTGCCTCCGCGAAGAGGAAAATGAAATTTTTTTGTTGATGCTATTTCTCTTTTTTATCATTGCACATTTTTCTATTTGTGTCGTGTTTTGCAGCGATGGTTTTCGTATCGTTTCTCGTCTAGGATTCATAATTCATTTATTTTTGGTTATTCATTCGTTGTAGGAATTTGTTTATTCCTGTAGATGATTGCAAGAAATTTCATGATCGTGAACGTGCATTAAGATTTGCAAATGGTCTTTAAGTTTCTTAAAGAAAAGGGCTTTTTTGTTGTATCTGAAATTCTCTCTTTTCGTAATATATATTTTTTTTTTTTTTGTGAGAATTTTTATTTTCATTTTTCAGCAACATTTCTTTCGTGTCTGTTTTTCTATTCTTGTGTTTCATTATTATTTACGGATGTGTTCATTTTTCATGTCTGTTCCTTTTTCTTATTCTTATTCTTTCTCACATATATATATTCTTTTCATTTCTGTTACCTTTTTTTTCCTCGTGACATATTTTAACCAAAGTATTTTTCATTATTTTATTTTGTTTTCTTATTTATTTATTTATTCATTCATCTTTTTAATCACCGGGAGACATCTTCCTTAGATAGACTCCGTATAGATTATCCTTGGATGAAATATCTATTATCATTATCGTTTTTATCCTTTTCTACTCCTTCTCTCCATTCCTTTCGACCCCCCTCCTCCCCTCCTCCCGCTCTTTTTCATATTATCCCATCTTTTGCTTTCATCGTTTATCTTATTATCCTTCTGTTCTTCTTTCCTTATCTTTCCTCACTCTCCTCCCTCTCCCTCGCCCCTCCATACTTTCCCTGTGCTCTCCCTACCCTCCCCTCTCTCCCTCCTCTCGCCGCCCCCCCATACTTTCCCTCGCTCTTTCCCCCCCACTTCACTCTCCCACCCCTCCCTCCCTCCCCTCGCTCTCCCACCCCTACTCTCCCTCGCTCTCTCCCCCCCCCCTCCCTCTCACCTCCCATATCTCCCTCTCCCCACTTCACTCTCCCTCACCCCCCATACTCCCCTCCCCCTCCCCTCCTCCCCCATACTCTCCCTCTGCCCCCCTACCCTCCCCCCCTCCCACTCCCTCTCCCCCCCCCCTGCCAGCACCGCCGAGAAAGGTCCCTCAGGTCCAGCATCCCACCCAAGACGACCCGCCATCTCCTCGCCCCCCATACTCTCCCCTCTCTCTCCTCGCCCCCCCCCCCCATACTCTCCCCATCACTCCCCCCCTCCCATACTTTCCCTCCCTCTCCCACTTCACTCTCCCTCACCCCCCCCCACCCTCTCCCTCTCCCCCCCCTCCCCCCCCGCCCAGCATCGCCGAGAAGTCCCTCAGGTCCAGCATCCCATGCCCTGCGACGACCCGCCATTCTCGCCTGCAGATGACCACGCCCGCCAGATCGCTAATTGAAGCCTCCATCAAGCGCAAGCACAATCCCGCACGCACGAAGGCTTGGGTGATACGTAATGTCGTGCGTGTGCTTATATGGGTGCATGAGGATGGGTAAGTACATGGGTATACGTACAGACGAGACAGACACACGCTTATTTAATACACGCAAGCACGCATAAACACAAACACACAGGGAACACAGGGAAAGAGAGAGAGAGAGAGAGAGGAGAGAGAGAGAGAGAAGAGAGAGATGAGAGAGAGAGAGAGAGAGAGACGAGAGAGAAGAGAGAGAGAGAGAAAGAGAAAGAGAAAGAGAGGGAGAGGAGGGAGAGAGAGAGAGAGAGAGAGAGAGAGAGAGAGAGAGAAGAGAAAGAAAGAAAGAGAGAGAGAGTAGTCCCATCTTAGAAGCATCATTTTCCCAAGATATCCCGATTTTCACTTACTTTTAGCCTATTGTTTCCCCTCCCCTCTCTCCTATTGTTTATGTCTCTCCTCTCCCTCCTTCCTCAGTGGTGGCTTACGCTAAGCGTGCAGTGATTTCCGATTTCCAAGGAAGGGAGGAAATGTGAAAAAAATCTGAAAGGAAAATTCTTTAAATATATCTAGAATCTTCATAAAACAGTGTGCACATATGCGTTGCTTATCGGAATTCTTTGCTGAGGAAGAAGTAAATAATGTGAATATTTAAAATGAAGAATAACTGAATTAAGAGAATTTTGGAAATATTTCATCAATTTGAGGAGAGAGAGAGAGAGAGAGAGCGAGAGGCGGAGAGAGACGAGAGAGAGAGGAAGAGAGAGAAGAGAGAGAGGAGAGAGAGAGATGAGAGAGAGAGAGAGAGAGAGAGAGAGAGAAGAGAAGAAGAGAGAGAGAAGAAGAGAGAAAGCGAGAGAAGAGAGAAGAGAGAGATGAGGAGAGAGAGAAGAGAGAGAGAGAGACAGGAGGAGAGAGAGGAGGAGAGAGAGAGAGAGAGAGAGAGAGAGAGAGAGAGAGAGAGATGAGAGGAGGAGAGAGAGGAGAGAGAGAGAGAGAGAGAGAGAAAGGGGGGGGAGAGACAGAAAAATGAGAGAGCGAGGAGCTGAGAGAGAATGTAAGGGTGCAATACACCACACTGCAAGCTACTGCATTCATAGCCTAGTGGTTCCGCCATCCCCCCCGCCCTTGGGCCCCTATCTAACCACATGCATACCACATGGGTGCGTGCCCATGCTGCCTGCCCTTGCTCGCTTACCCAACCTGTGTTGCGCCACTGTGCCGCCACCCCTCTGGCCGGGTCGACATAATAAGGGAGGTCATACCTTGACCTTCCTCGACTCACTCTCCACTCAGCACCGTTCCACGAGCGCGGCCCCTTGACTGAGGCTGCCCGCTTGCCGCATCCGGGCGGCCGGCCTGTTTCTACCTCTGGCACTGAGGCCGGCTATCATATCTGTGTTCTCTTCAATAAATTAGTGAAGGTGCCACTGAGTGTAATCACTGATTGCGCAGCCTGTAATTCAAGCTACACTAATTGAAAAGAGGCCTGTTGGTACCTCTTATAGTCCCGGTGGCCGCGGTGGATGTTACGTATGTGACCGACCTCTTCATAGTCCGATAAGAGGTGGTCACGCTCTAATAGATCGTATTATTCATTCTCACACCCTGGGGAACGATCTTTTTACGCTTTTTTCATTAAAATGAATTTATAATATTTGGTCACAAGCTAAAACGCTTCCTTTCTCCGGGATTTTCCGCTGAGCAAAGTCACCAATTGGCAAGAATGGTATAATACAGATCCCTGCTGTCACGACCGACCTGGCAAGGAAAAAGCCGAGACTCACCGGGGTGGGGGGGTGGGGGTTGGGTAGGGGGGGGTGGGGGGGGTAGGGGGGTTTAAGTGAACTATACAAAGCAGTGAATGATTGCGCGTTCTTCGAGCTGGAATATTGAAATAGTAAAGGAGAATAAAACTGAACCCAGAGTCCAACAATGAGCGAAATTCAACAATCCAATTAACTGAAGTATTCGTACACGAAGAGAAATGGACTACACAGGAATTTCGTAATTGATCCCGCGAATTCCAAGCGAAATTCTCAGCTTGAGAGAAAATTATCGAAACTTGAGTTGAATTTGGTTCTCGTTGAAACAATATATAAATACAATCTCCAAATTCGAGAAAAAATTAAATTATTTAAAGATGATATTCAATTGGTTTGTTTCCAGACAGACAGACAGACAGACAGACAGACAGAGAGAGCAAGGGAGCGAGAGAGAGACAAACAGGAAAAGATGAGAACAACCATGACACGAAGATAGGACAGATCAGCACAGATAGACATGACAGATAGAGAAAGAAAGCAAATAAGAAAAACTCTCATATCCAGGTAAATCGCTACCCGCCTCCAATGCAGACAAGACAAGACAGACAGAAAGATAGAGAGAGAAAGAAAGAAGAAATCTCCGCCCAATTAAAACGCCTCACAATCAGACAAGACAGAATAGAACCAGACCAGATAGACAGTAGATAGAAAAGAAAGAATAAAAGAAAAAACTTCTCATTACGATCTCCAGGTAAATTCATCTAATCCCGCCTGCCCAACGCAGACTAGCAGAAGACAGGACAGAGAGAGAGAGCAAGGAGGACGAAGACAAACACGAAAGAGAGAGAGAAACAGACAGACAGATAATAAACAAAACAAATAGATAGACAGATAGATAGAGAAGAAAGAAAAAAAAAAACTCTCATATCCAGGTAAATGCTCCCCGCCTCCAAGAAGACAGACAGACAGACAGACAGACGCACAGTCAGACAAACAGACAGACAGATAGATAGAGAAAGATAAAAAAAACCCTCTCATATTTCCAGTGTAAATGCCCTCCCCCGCCTCCAAGCAAGCTTTGCAATAAAGAATCCCGTTAGACCTTCGGCTAAGTTGCCATCTCTCGCAATCAGGATTATTTCTTTCGCAACTAGCTCTATAAGCGCGGAAGCTGATCAGATCAATGCCAAGAGCCAATTTCCCTCCTCCAGATGACGGGGAGGTGGAGGGTCGTGTGTTTGTCTGGGGGTGAAGGTGCTGGGGGTTATTATTATTATTTTTTCTCGAGCTTTCCTCTTCTTTTCTCTCTCTCTTTCTTTGTCTCTTTTGTCTCTCCTGTCTCTCTGTCTTGTCTCTGTTTGTCTCTCTTCTCTGTCTCTGTCTTTCTCTCTTTGTCTGTCTTTTCTTTGTCGGTCTCTCTGCCCCTGTCTCTGTCTGTCTCTTTCTCCCTCTCCTTCCTCTCTCCCTTACTCCACTCCTCTTCTTTCTCTCTTCTCTCTCTCTCACTCCTCTCTCTCTTCTCTCCTCTTTCTCCTCTCTCTCTCTCTCCTCCCTTCCCACTTCTCTCTCTCTCTCTCTCTCTCTCTCTCTCTCTCTCTCTCCTCTCTCTTTCTCTTTCTACTCCCCTTTCTCTACCTACTCTCTAACATCCGACTACTACTTTCCTTGTATTTTTTCATTCATCTATTTCTTAAGATTCTATTCAATTATTCTGACCCCTTCATCCCGCGCCTCTTGTATAAGGGAAAGAAAAAGTCCTAAATCATCTTTGAGATCACAAGAAAAAGGATTCCTCTGCTGGGTACAAAGGGATTGAATCCTTCTGGTAATACAAAGCTTTGATTATATTTCGGGACCTTATTCAAAACGTCATTTCTGGACAAGGAGATCTTATATGAGGAGGGAGAGAAAATAGAGAGAGAAAAGGAAATAGTACGGGGTGATAGACTGCAGTATATATATATATATATATATATATATATATAGTATATATATATATATATATATATATTATATATCTATATATTATTATATATATATATATATATATATATATATATATATATATATATATATATATATATATATATATATATATATATATATATATATATATTATATATATATATATATATGTATATATATATATATATATATATATATATATATATATTATATATATATATATATATATATATATTATATATACTATATATATATATAAGAGAGAAGAGAGAGAGAGAGAGAGAGAGGAGAGAGAGAGAGAGAGTGAGAAAGAGAAGGAGAGAGAAAGAGAAAAGAGAGAGAGAAAGTGGTGTGTGTGTGTGTGTTGTGGTGTGTGTGTGTGAGAATGAGAGAGAGAGAGAGAGAGAGAAGAGAGAGAGAGAGAGAGAGAGAGAGAGAGAGAGAGAGAGAGAGAGAGAAGAGAGAGAGAGAGAGAGAGAGAGAAGAGAAAGAGAGGAGGAGATAAAGAAAAGAAAAGGTGACAAGGGTGCATGAGAGTGATTAATAGGGGTTCAGAATGAAAGTAGAATTAGAAAAAAAAAAAAAAAACGAAAACGAAAAAAGGACAAGAAAAAATAAGTAAAAAAAATAAAGTGGGAGATTAAAGTTAAAACAAAATAAACGAATATATAAACAAATAAACAGGAGACAGAAATGAAATGCCAGAATGTGATAAAAGGTGTTTGAAGTGAAGAAATAAAGGGAAGCAGAGGGAATATTAAAAGATACCGAACAGAGAATAAAAGATAAAATAAAAAAGTGGGAGAAAGAGGGATAAAAAAAGAAAAAAAGTGATGGAAGAGGAAGGAAGAAACAATAAAAAAGAAACAACAGGAAAGTGATGCTACAAGCAATATAGTATAGAATGATAGAGAAAGAAATGGTACTTGAGGAAATAACTTTAAATAAAAGAAGGAAAACAAGATGGTCATAAAAATCAGAAAGAGAGAGAGAGAGAGAGAGAGAGAGACGAGAGAGAGAGAGAGAGAAGAGAGAGAAGAGAGAGAGAGAGAGAGAGAGAGAGAGAACAAGAGAGAAGAGAGAAGAGAGAGAGAGAGAGGAGAGAGAGGAGAGAAGAGAGGGAAGAGAGATGAGGGAGAAGAGAGAGAGAGAGAGGAGAGAGAAGAGGAGGAGAGAGACGGAGGAGGGAGGGAGGGGAGGGAGGGATGGGAGGCAGGAGAGAGAGGGCGGACGGAGGGGAGGCGAAGAAAGAGAGAGAGAGAAGAAGAGAGAGCAGAGAGAGCAGAGAGGAGAGACGAGAAGGAGAGGAAGAGCGAGAGAGAGGAGAGAGAGGAGAGGAGGAGAGAGAAGAAGAGGGGGAGGGATAAGCGAGAAGAGAGAGAGAGAGAGAATGAAGAGAGCAGAGAGAGAGAGAAGAGAGAGCGAGGAGAAGAGAGAGAGAGAGAGAGAGNTGCCTTGTATAGCTAAGGTGACCTTAACCATTACCAGAAGAGATACCTCCCTCGTGTTCACAGACATCTTATTAGTTACGTAACAGCAACTGAACAAGAGTTGCATGTCTCATCACTTTATTAAAGTTTATTGCCTTGCATTTCCCTTTTTGTAGAATTTCTCTTCAAATTCTGTTTGAATTCATGATACATCGTCATTTAAATCCAACGGAAAATGACGATGTGCACCTATTTATTGCCGAAATCTATTCTACACACACTAGAAAAAATGAAATATAATAATTAAATAAAAACTATAAAATTCTTGTTCAAAATACTGGGTATTCACATACATAAAGAAGGACGTACACTTTTTATAACAGTACCCCCTTAAATATCGGTCGCGGCGAGTACCGAAGAAAACGGAGAAGGAAGTCTATTCTGTACTACGCAGTAATTACGAAGGCGGAAAACATTTTCTTTATTAAGCTGCATATTCTCATTTGTTTATTTTGTTTTCCTACTTCCAAAATTATACAACAGATATGGTTATCCTTCAATCCGTGCTTAATTTTTATTTATGGAGTTATTTCTTTGAATTTAACTTATTTCCTGAATTCTGATTTTACATTAACTTAGCTTGCACTACTTTGTTTCAATCTACATTTCGTTATTCTTCGTATATAACTATATTTTTCGCCTACTAAATTAGCTTTATACAATTATTAATATTATAAACTCCCTATTTACCTATTGTGTGTGCATTACCGTTAGCATCAGATTAGATGCCTTCTCTCTCTCTCTCTCTCTCTCTCTCTGTCTCTCTCTCTCTCTCTCTCTCTCTCTCTCTCTTCTCTCCTCTTTCTTACATATATCCCACATTCTCTCATTCTGTCTCTCCTCTGTTCCGGATAGTGTTATACACCAAAAAGATTTTAAAAAAGTTATTCATCGAAACATCAAATTAAAAAGTCCTCGATGCATTAAGAACGATTCAAGATTATTACGAAAAGTGTCTCGTATTGATTTTTTTTCTTTTAAGCTTCATGTAGTTGGGATAAAACTATGCAAGGGAAATGGGGCTTCATTTAGGTCTTAAACCTATGAGGCTTTCATTTTCTGTTCATCGTTTCTCTTCTGTCTGTCTGTCTCTCTTCTCTCATTCTCCTATTCTCTTTCTTCTAACCCCCTCCCTCCCCTCCATCCCCCCCCCCTCTCTCTCTCTCTCCCTTCTTCCTTTCCGAGTTAGAAGGAGCGAGCCAAACAGAGGAGGAGAGCAAATATAGATTCTGTGGGTCACCGAGATCCCACATGATGTAATGAAATGTACATTTACTGAATTACACGAAGTTTGCAGATACAGTGACTGTGCAACAATAACAGAATAGAGGAAATACTGAAACAATATAAGCAGTTTGCTCCCTAGATTTGTGATATCAGCTGGGTTAGACTCAACTTTGTATTTTATCTTGAATTAATGTGAGCCTTAACGAAAGGGTTTACAAACTATTGGCCATGGACTATGGAGTAATATGAAAAATAGAAATTTGGATCAAACTGGATTTTGTCTCACCTACAGTACATTCATAAAGCTCTCTCTCAAATATCAGTAAATTGAAATCTTTCCATAACTAGTAATAACTGAATCTGAAAATATGACATACACAGAACGGGGCCATGGACATCATTATATACATGTCGGGAGCCGCACGGTAGAGAAAGGTTGAGAACCACTATCCTAAGGGACATGAGAATAGGGTGGAGATGGCATGTCACTTCACCCCTTTGACATGTACTCTATTATTTCAGTTTCAAACCGAATCAATCTCCCTTCTTTAGCTATATAATTAGATATAATTACATATTCGTCACTGGCCTGACTGTTGTAAAGATCACTCTGCACCTGAAGTACAGGCACACATACATGCATACATAAATACTTACACATACATGTATATATGTATATGTACTGTATGTGTGCACTGTGTGTATGTATGTACTTTATGTATGTATGGACTATAAGTACGTATGCAATATATGTACGTATTTATATAGAATATACTATATGTATGTATGTACCTTACGTATGTATGTATATACTATGAGTATGTACTATATGTATGTATATACTATATGCATGTATGTATGTATATTGTAGTATATGTATGTATGTACGATATGGATGTATGGATTTACTCTATGTATGTATGTATGTTCTATATGCTTGTATGTGAGTGTGCATGTATGTGTATATGTGGATGTGTGAACACGCACATGTATGCATAACAGTCCTTCCACGAATTACGGATTTTGTGAGAAACTTAACCCTTCCCCCGAAGAACCGACGACAAAAGACCACAAGTAACCCCACCACGAGACCCCGGCCGCTGGAGCCTGAAATACCACGTAGTCACCGTATTTAAGCGCACAACACGCCCGCCCCCAAGGCCTGTACATCCCGGGATTGTTGATGACTCCTGGTTCCTTTGCCCTTAAACACAAGGTGAGTAATGATAAGGTATTTTCTTGTAATGGCTGTGGATAAATGTCTTATTTGTCTGATTTTTTTGGTGTAATTTTCTGATATCGTGAGTTCGGGTGCGACTTCGTTCTTCATTCCTTCTGTCTGTTTCTGTTCCACTCTCTCACAGGACTTCCCTGTATTCTTGTTTCCTATTTATCTGCCACCTGCTCTCGTCTTCTCTCTCTCTCTCTCTCTCTCCTGTATCTTTCTCTCCACTTCCTCTCTCTCTCCTTGTATCTTTTCCCCCCTCTCTCTCTCCTTGTATCTTTCTCCCTCTCTCTCTCCCCTTCTATCTTTCTCCCTCTCTCTCTCTCCTTCTATCTTTCTCCATCTCTCACTTTCTCTCTCTCCTTGTACCTTTCTCCCTCTCCCACTTCCTCTCTCTCTCCTTGTACCTTTCTCGCTCTCTCACTCCTCTCTCTCTCTCTCTCCTTTTACCTTCCTCTCTCTCCCACTTCCTCTCTCTTTCCTTGTATTCCCTCCCTCCCTCCCTCTCCTCTTCTTGATTTCCCCCTCTCTCTCTCTCCCTACCTTCATCGTCGCCCGAAACACAGTCCCTCCATCACACAAGCCGACCACCTTCTCGGGAGCCTTTCTTCGCCGTCGACGGCTGAGCGCGAGAACCCAAACCAAAGATACAAAAGCCAGTCTCACGAACGGCACCGAGTGGCACGAACGACCCCACAGTGCCACAAGAACCACGCAGGACTGGAGGCACGGGGGGCCTGTTCCTGCGTCCACCGTTGTCTGTAGTCGGGTGACCTTCAGAGTGCGCTGCCCACGTCCACTAGCGTCCTGGTGGGTCCGTAAATGGCCAGCGCCTCGCTTCCCGAACTGGCAGTTGGGACTCGGGACTGCAAAGGGCTATTCGGTTATCAGGAGGAGGCTTCCTCTCGCTCCTGTCCTTCGTCTGCTCTCCTGCAGGCCCGGTTCTCTGTCTCCGCCTGTCTCCCTCTCAGCCTTTCGCTTTGTTCTCCCTTTTATTCAATCGGTCTGCCTCCCTTCCATTCTCTATCGGTCTACTTCATTCTCGTTATCTCTCTGTCTCTCTCTGGCATTTCTTGCTTTTGTATGATTCCCTTGAGATTTGTTTGATTCTTTCTCCTCTCCATTATTTTTAGCCACATCTCTCTATCTCTCCCTCCTCCTCCCCCTCCCTTCCTTTGCCTCGTCCCTCTTTCGTCCGAATGCAAACACATTCCCTGCCAATAAAACCTTGATAATGTAAATGTTGTCTTACCCCATCTCCCATTTCCGCGTCTGTGATCTTTACATATTTTTTCGTCATCTTTTCCTCGTTCTACCTCTTGTTACCGCGCTTCCTCGATTCCCCCGCCCATCTCTCGAGTCACGTTAAGGACAACCTGGAAGAACTCGCCCATGTCACACCACGTCGCGCCGCCCCACTTCCCTGCCAGCGATTCCAGAGAGATCAAGAACCATCCTGTTCGAAGCGAATCAAGTTCTGCGTTGGATTATTCAATTGCTTTTCTTGTTGCCGGGTCGTGGGCGGCATTTTAAACTTCTAATACTTTCACGCTAGACTGTACAAATGTGATAGATGGATGGATGGATGGATGTATATATACACATCTATCTATCAATGTATAGGTATATATCTCTCAATGTATACATATCTGTATATATTATATATATATATATATATATATATATATATATATATATAATATATATACATATATTATATATATATATATATATATATATAATATATATATATATAGATCGATAGATGGAGAGAGAGAGAGAGAGAGAGTAGGGCAGGAAGGAGATATGAAAGGAGATGGATGGATAGAGGGGGAGGAAGAGGGAGAGGGAGGAGATGGACAGGGAGGGGGAGGGGGAGGACTGGGAGAGAGAAAGGGAGGACAGAGAGAGGGAGAGGGAGGACAGGGAGAAGGAGAGAGAGAGAGAGGGAAAATAAAGTCATTGAACAGATGGAGAACAGATAGACATAGATGAAGAGAAAGACAGAGAATACCGAAAGAAAATAAAAAGAGACAAACAGCGAAGATAAAACGATAAAACGAGAGAGAAAAAGAAAAAAAAAAAGAAACCAAAAAGAGACACATAAGAAGCATAAACCCCCAAAAAACTGCGACGAGTGAGAAAACGCCCGCGGAGTCAGTACCCACGCCGCCGCACAAACAACTTGTTTATGACGGGCACCAGTAACCAGTACCCAAGTCACGTCAGCTGATCAGGGTGCCACGTCCTAGCCTCGCTCGCACCTTTCCTGTGTGGCGTCGTGGGAAAAGGGAGAGGGGTGAGGGGGTAAAGGAGTAGAGAGAGAGAGAGAGGGGGAGGGGATAAAGAAGTAAAGGGAAATGGAGACTGTGAGGGAGGGAGGGAAGGAGGGAAAGAAAAGAGAGACAAAGAAAGTGAGTGAGTGAGAGAGAGAGGAGAGAGAGAGGAGAGGAGAGAGAGAGAGAGAGAGAGAGAGAGAAGAGAGAGAGAGAGAGAGAGAGAGAGAGAGAGAGAGCAGAGAGGAAAAGGCGCAGAGAAGCAGGGTATGGAACGGAGGGACAAGGCGAACACAGGCAGAAGCAAAGGCGTGAAGAAATAGAAGAAAGGGGGGGGGGGTGAAGCACCGGCAGTCCTGTGTCTTCCTGTTAACGGTATCCCGCCACTGAGAATCCTGCACCTACCCCACTGTTTACTGTTGCTGCTGTTACTCCCGGTGCTTCTGCGATTCATATTATTGTCCTCTCTTCCTTCTCTTTCCTTCTTCTTCTTTTCTTTTTCTTTTTTCTATTTCTTCTCCTTTTCTTCTTCCTCTTCTTCTTTCTCTTCTTCTTCTTCTTCGAGAGAGAGAGAGAGAGAGAGAGGAGGAGAGAGAGAGAGAGAGAGAGAGAGAGAGAGAGAGAGAGAGAGAGAGAGAGAGAGAGGGGGGGAGAGACAGACAGGCAGACAAACAGACAGTAGCCAATGCGTGTGTAGAGCTAAGCGTGTGCGCGCTCGTAAAACCATACCATAACGACCTACCACAAAAAAGCCTTGGCACTGGCAGAAAGAGGGGCAGCGGGTTCGAGTGGCTTCGCGAAGAGGAAACAAAAGGCGAACACTTGTCCTTTCATTGACGACATGCCCAAATAAGGAAGGCGATGGGGAAAATTTGAGGACACGAGGAGGAGGAAGAGGAAGGGTGAAGTGAAGAGAGCGTGGAGACTACTGTGAAGCCAAAGGAAGGGAATGGTAGAAGGGAGGGAAGGAAGGGAGAGGAGGGGATGAGAGGAAAGGGAAGAAAACAGAGGAGAAGAGGGAAGAAGAGACTTGGATAGATAGACATAAATTAATAGATAGAGAGAGGAAGAGATATAGATAGACATAGACAAATAGATAGATAGATAAAAAGATAGATCAATAGACAGATAGATAGACAGTATACATGGCCAGCACCAGTCTCCTCCTTAC
>NW_020869649.1:501520-506520 GCF_003789085.1 Penaeus vannamei | reverse complement strand
CCTCCCTCCCCTACCTCTATTCTTACTCTCCTCTCGCCATCTCTGTGCTCCCCGTTCTCTCAACCCATTTTTCTTCATTTCCTTTCCGACCCACCCTTCCTTCCCCCTGTTCGCTTCTCCTCATTTTCCCTCCCCTCCTCTTCCCCTTCCCTCTCTCTGCGCCGAATTCTCATGCGCCCCTCCCCCCTCTACCAACACCTCCCCCCTAAGACCTCTCCCCCCGGCACAAGATGTCCTCTGATGTTGAAAATGGTATTGTTCCATACGATTAGAAGAAGAAGAGGAATAAGAAAAAAAAGTTGGCGGAGTCTTTTAAAAGTTTTTGGTGTTTCGGCGCAACTCAGTAATAACAAGACTGCCAAGTTCCCGGCTCAAGGATGTGCTTTTTTTCTTTTTTTTTTCCTTTTTTCTTTTTTTTTTACTGTGAGTCAGGCTGTAGGGATGGTATTTCTTCGGTTCTGCGCGCGTTGTTGTTGTTGCTTTTTCTTCTACCCCTTTCTTTGGCTTCTTTCTTGCTCTCTTTGTCTCTCATTATGCCGCTCTCGCTTATTCTCTCTCAACTTGGTTTCGTTATTTTTCTCATTCTGTTTTTCTCTCTTATTTCTATTTTTCTCTCTCTCTCTCTCTCTCTCTCTCTCTCTCTCTCTCTCTTCTCTCTCTCTCTCTCTCTCTCTCTCTCTCTCTCTCTCTCTCTCTCTCTCTCTCTCTCTCTCTCTCTCCCTCTCCCTCTCCCCTCTCCCTCTCCTCTCCCTCTCCCTTCCCCCCCCCCTCCTCTCTCTCTCTCTCTCTCTCTCTCTCTCTCTCTCTCTCTCTCTCTCTCTCTCTCTCTCTCTCTCTCTCTCTCTCTCTCTCTCTCTCTCTCTCTCTCTCTCTTCTCTCTCTCTCTCTCTCTCTCTCTCTCTCTCTCTCTCTCTCTCTCTCTCTCTCTCTCTCTCTCTCTCTCTCTCTCTCTCTCTTCTCTCTCTTTCTCTCTCTTCTCTCTCTCTTTCTCTCTTTCTCTCCGTTCAAAGTATGTCCAAAGATATTTGATCCGTCGCAGATGAATCCTTTAACAGCATTAATATGATATGAAAATTTCTCGGAAGATAATGCTCTTTCCAACAGGAGAGCATCGAAACACATTTCTGAGAGCCAACTAACTGTATTCATTGTTTCCATTTACAAGTATATAATAATTCATCAGCTTTTGTAATTGGAAGTCTCTGGCGCAGCGAGCCCAATTCCGACTTCAAATTTACCGCCACGATGAACAACCGCG
The DNA here is from genome assembly GCF_003789085.1 of Penaeus vannamei. Classification (NCBI taxonomy): domain Eukaryota; kingdom Metazoa; phylum Arthropoda; class Malacostraca; order Decapoda; family Penaeidae; genus Penaeus; species Penaeus vannamei. The sequence goes on along the minus strand of NW_020869649.1, from coordinate 505,262 downwards.
GTAAACACTCCCCTTAGGAGTCAATTTTCCCTGCCGCTTCCGTTATGGTGGTTACGTTTTGTTTGCAGATGCCTCGGTGCCTGACCCAGTTCCCGGCCGCGCTAAGTATGCCGGGTGGTTTGACTTCTGTCTTGGCTGTTCTCCGGTATTTCTTGTTTCTCTATATTTTTATTTCTCTTTTTCGTTTTTTTTTTCTTACATTGTCTTTTTCTTTTTTTTTTTTAACTACATTCTCTTGTTTTTTTCGTCTGTCTGTCTCTGTCTCTCTCTCTCTCTCTGTCTCTCTGTCTGTCTCTCTCGTCTCTGTCTCTCTCTCTCTCTCTCTCTCTCTCTCTCTCTCTCTCTCTCTCTCTCTCTCTCTCTCTCTCTCTCTCTCTCTCTCTCTCTCTCTCTCTCTCTCTCTCTTCTCTTTTTTCTTCTTCTCTCCTCTCTCTTCTCTCTCCTCTCTCTTTTTCTTCTCTCTCTGTCCATGTCTGTCATATCGTATTCCCTTAGCTTATGTACTTCTTGGCACCCCTCTTCCCTGCTTTTCCCCTCCCTTCTTCCACACACCCCTTCATTACCCTACTCCACCCCTCTTTCCCTCCTCCTCTCTTCATCCCACCACTTCCCTAGTCCCCTGTTTCCCTCTTCTCCCCTTCCCCCTCTCTTCCCCTTCCCTTCCCTTCCCTCTCCCCCCTCCCCCCCCTCCTCTTTCCTTACCCCCTCCCTCTCCCCTCTCTCCCTTACCCCCTCCCTTCCCCCGACCCAGGCACACTCACCGCCCGCCTGGCTAATGTCAAGCTTCGTGATAGCAATTTCCATCGTAATTTCCTTAATGTGGAGCCTCGCGTCTGACACCACTGCTGGTCGAGGCGGAGGTGTTGCCCTGTCCAGCCCGAGGGGGGTGGGAGGGGACGTGAGGGGAGACAGGGAGAAGGGGTCGGGTGGGAAGGGAGGGAGACAGGGAGAAGGGGTCGGGTTGGGACGTGAGGGGAGACAGGGAGAAGGGGTCAGGGAGAAAGGGGTCGGTGGACGTGAGGGGAACAGGGAGAAGGGTCGGGTGGAAGGGAGGGAGGAGAGGGAGAGGGGTCGGGTGGGAAGGGAGGGAGAGGGGGCTCTGGTGGGAGGTCGAGAGAGGGGAGAAAGAGAATGACTGGGTGAGGGGATGAGGAAGGGATATGAAGGGGAGGATGGGTTGGGAGACGGGACAGAGGGGAGGAGATGGAGAGGGCGAGGAGTGGGTAAAAGTATGAGGGAGAGGGTGAATGAGGGAGGGGAAAAGGAAGAGAAAGTAGCGGAAAATAGGGAGGATAGGGAGAAGGGGAAAAGAAGAGGGTTAAGACGAGGGAGAGCGAAAGAAAAAAACATGGTAAATATCGAACAGAAAGAGAGGTGAAAAAACAGGCCGCAAGATACCCCATTGAAATATAATGAAGAGAAGACAAGAACAGAAAAATCTTGCAAAAGAAATCAAATGAAAAGAAAATAGGCTGCAGAAAGACGAGGCTCGTCGGCCACGCTGGAGTACATCATTTGGTGGAAAAGACACGGAAGAAAGTGGAGGAAAATTATTCCTTAAAAATGAGGAAAACCTGCTTTTCAGTGCACGATGTAAAAATGAGAAACGTAAACCACATATTCGGCGAAAAAATAATGTTTGAACAAGAACAAACCGGCGAGGAGAAAGGGGAGGGGAATAAAGGGCAGCGAAAAGTGAGAGAGAAGGAAGAGAGGGGAAAAGAACAGCGGAGGAAGACCGAAGAAGAGAAGGGAGGATGGAGATAGGAGGAGGGAAGGGAGAGAAGGGAAGAATAAGAGAGAGGAAGGAAGGTGAGGAAGGGGATAAGGAGAGAGGGGAAACAGGAGAAGGGGAGGGGAGTGAATCAACGGTATGTCGCAACAAATTGCATATACAGCAGCTGAAAAGGCGGAGTAGGAAAATAAAAGGGGTGCGGAAGGGTCACGCAGAGTGGGTGTGAAAGAGCGCCAATGTCAGGTATTTGTGCTTCCAATTTGGCGGCGGAAGTGCGCGCCTGGACTCACAAGCAAGCGGGCGAATGAACACACGTGCTTGGGTGTTTTTCGTGAGTATTTTTATGGGTGTAATTAAGTACATGTGTGTGTATGGGTCCATGTGGTCTCTTCGGTGTGCGGGGAAGGGGGAGAAACAGAATGGATTGGAGAGGGAGAGGGAGAGAGGGCGAGAGGGAGAGAAAGGAGGGGAGGAGAGAGGGAGAGGAAATAGAAAGAAAGAGATAGAGAGAGGTGGGAGACAGAGGGTGGGGGAGGAGAGACAGAGAAGAGGGAGAGATAGAGAAGGGAGAGTGGAAAAGAGGGAGAGAGAGGAAAGAGGGATACAGAGGGAGAGAAATGAAGAGAGGAGAGAGACAGACAGACAGACAGACAAAGTGTGAAGTGAAGAGCGAGAGGGAGAGATAGAGAGGTGTGGACGCAAGCTGATGATCCAATTAAAAAGAAAGCCATCGAAGGGGAATGGAAGAGAAATGAAATGAAAGGAAATGAAAGGGGAAGACTAATGCACGGGGAGTCATGTGAGTGAACAGTAATGAAATATGAAGAGAAAATACGATTAAAGTTTTGGGCGAGATAGTCAGTGAACGGGGGCAAGTGAGTGTGCGTGTGTGTGCGTGTGCGTGTGTGTGTGTGTGTGGAGTGTGTGTGTGTGTGGATAAGGGAAAGAGTGGAAAGGGAGGGGGGGAAGGCTGGGTATAGACAGAACAGAAAAACACATACACACAGAGAGAATGGCGAGAAAATAAAAGGAAAGAAAAAGGAGATGAAGGGGGAAATGAGCGCAGAGATGGCATTAGATACCGAGTCTATTTTCTCCCACTAAACTACCCTCCCACCCACCCACCCACCACCCACCCATGACACGATACTGAAGCGATGACAAGGGCTGATACAGTGTCTTGGGGTAAAGATGTTCTGAGAGAGGAAAATTCTGAGCGTTCTTTGTCTTGTTTCTCTTACTGTCTTTACTGCCATTGCTCCTATTACTGCCCAAGGTACATATAGCCAGGTAGCTCCACTTCCATTCAGTCTACTGACTTTTTCCAAAGATTATTCTAACGGCTGTTGGTGGCAAGGAACTCTTCTTTGCCAGAAATAAAAGAGGGGCATTTTGCTTTTACTTCTGGGAATTATGATAATAACAATGGTAAGATGATTATCGGAAAATAAACCAAGAAAATAAATATTTAATATCTACAATGAATAAAAGTGGTGAGGCGGGACTTAGCTCGGAAGTTGCCAGCTTGGATTTTCATTAAGATGAAGTGGTTCTAGCTGTTTAGAAATACCTTAATGCTGCCTATAAGATGTCGCTGGTGGTGATAATGATAATGACAGTCATTATTTCCACTAGTAGTAGTAGTAATATTATTTTTATTATTGTTATCGCTATTACTACTAGTTCCCATAATCACTGAACTCCTGATCCTACAAATGTTGTCATTACTCGTATGATAATCAACATTCTCCCCATCATTGATCAGACACTCCACTCCGACAAGGAATGAATTGCATACTTTGGCGTTCTTCTCCGATGCAAGATGCAAGACAGTTCCACGAAATCTTATGAAGAAACAACATTGTCTTCCAGGTTTTATGGCTCGTGCCTCGCCCATTTCGGCCGGAAGTCGTAAAAATTGGTGACTTACACAAGGCGTTTTCGTGGCATTTTTCCCCCGGTTCTTCGCGCAATATGGAGCTCCCCGCAGTGTTTCTGTTTTTGCGG
>NW_020869649.1:494020-496520 GCF_003789085.1 Penaeus vannamei | reverse complement strand
TCCTCTCTTTCTTCCTCTCCTCCTCTTATTCTCCTCTCTCCACTCTCTCTCTTCCTCTCCTCTTCTCACTTTTCACTTCCCTCCTTCCTTCCGAGTCAAAAATTCCTTCCCAATTAACCCTGGACCGTTATATCATGAGCGAAGAGACAGAAAACCCCGAAGAGAAAATTTGGCTCAAAATGCTGATTATCCATAATGAAGTTACATCGCTCGTCCTCACTGACATGTCGTTTGTAATCCGTTGACCCACATAAGTCACCGCCCCGTCGCCGCTCTTGTTTTTCAGGTCACTCTTTTAGGCTTTCTTGAAGATGAAGTCGTGAACCCTGTTTTCCTCTTTTTTTTTTGTCGTTTTCTTTGCATGTTTTTTTTTGTGCACCCTTTCCTTCATTTTCTTGTCTCTTTTTCTTCTTCTTTCTTTTTTCTCTTCTTTTTTTTTCTTCTCTTCTTCATCTTCTTTTTCATCTCCTTCTTCTTCTTCTTCTCCTACTTCTTCTTCTTCTTCTTCTCCCTCTTCTTATTCTTCTCCTTCTCCCTCTCCTCTTCTTCTTCCTTGGGATTCCAGGTATGGGGGACGAGTCTCAGTTCATCCTGATTACCGTCTTGGGAAGGGACTCACCCCGGCCTATATAAGGGTCGACAGCGGCATTGGTCGTCTCTCCTTCTTCCTTTTCTCCCTTTTTCTCTCTCGCCCTCCTCTCCCCTATATCCTCCCTTCCACTCTCCTCTCCCCTCTCCCTCCCTCTCTCCTCTCCCTTCCCTTTCCCCTCTCCCTTCCCCCCTCCTTCCCTCTTCCCTCTATCCCCCTTCCCTCTCTTCTCCCCCTCCTTCCTGGGGCGTAACTTCCGTACCTCGAGCGTTAGGGCTCCTTAGGGTTCCGTTTTCGAGACGTCTGCGGATTTTCGGATATGCTTTATTCCCCGTCTCCGGATTTCGAGATTTGCTTTCTCTTGGGCCGAAAAGTTTCCCGAATTCATTCCCGTTTCTTCTTATTATTACTTTTTGTGTGTGTTTGTTCTTTTTTCCCTGAAGGTTAGACGTACTTAGATATAATTTAATGTGAAGATCAATGGAAATAAAAGACATATTCTCGTTCATTTCGAAGTTGTGTTGTTGTTTGTGTCGTACTTTGACATATTCCAGAAATTTGGATTCATGGGTAGATGTTTCGAGCCCAGGTTTAATGGGTGGGTTTTCTTTAAAAGTTCCCGGATTTTTGGGTCCTTTCTTTGGGGTGAAAAATTTTTCTAGCGCCCCCTTCTTCCTCTCCCTTCCTCTTCCTCTCCCTCTCCCTCTCCCTATTCCTCTCTCTCGCTCTCACTCACGCCCTATCAAAATTCCTCGCTGAAGAGGAGTCACTTTCGATTCCACGTTAGGACTCTCTGGTCGGGAGGTATGGGAGGGGGCGGGAGTGGGGGTAATAAAGAGGGGGATGGAGCAGAAGCGGAAGACAAGAGGGAGAGGATTGGCGGAGGGAGGTTTGATGGGAAGAGGGAAGGAACAGAAGATTGGAGATAGGATGGAGAAGATAGTTGGAGTGAAGAAGAAGGCGGGATGATAGGTGGGAAGTGAGATGGAAGGCGGGGTTAGGAAGGCAGGAAAGATAGAAGAGGTGTGATGAAGAGGCAAAGGCCCAAAGGAAATGCGGGAGAGGTTTGGAGTTGATAGAGAAGGTCAGGCCAGAGATGGAGGCGGGACGGCAGAAGGGAGAAGGAAGGCGGGATGAAAGATGAGGGGAGTTTGCCTCGGGGGAGGGACAGGAGACAAGATGGAACGAAGTGCAATGAGCCGCGCGCGGAGGCATCGGAAGGCGCTCGTGCTTGAGCTGCCGACGTCGCCCTCGCCTTTCATCTCGAGCCACCTGCCTCCTCTGGGAGCCAGGGCGCCATCAGCCCGCCATTATGGGCGCCCCGCGAGAGATCCGGAAGCTCCGGCAGGCAAACAAAGATTGAGTTACAGCGACTGTGCCCGAGCGATGCTTATAAAGTAGGAGGCCACATTCTTCAATATCCTTTCCACGCCTCCGGCTCATTTTACGAGGCTATTGTGAACAGGTATAAGTATTACAGTAATACGTCGGAGCAGCTTTTTCATTTCAAGAAAAGACTCCTGTAAGTGCCGCTTGTTGCGACACTGCATTGTGCTTTCTCTTTTCTTTTATGAACTTCTCGCAAATCATGCAACGGAGTATATGCGGCGCAACGAAGGCAGAGTTGTACGGTTTCCGGCTTCGTTAAGAGGGCTGGGTTATGGATGTAAGCCCGACGTGCGACATGAGACGCCGGAGTGACTAAAATATGTGGCTTAACATTTCGGTTGCCTGACAGTTGGTCAGTTAGATAAATAGGTTCGTCTGTCAGTAAGTCAGACGGCCATTACAGAGAGACAGAGAAAGAGACAGTCACAGTGGCAGTGAGTGAGTGAGTGAGTGAGTGAGTGAGTGAGAGTGAGTGAGTGAGTGAGTGAGTGAGGAGAGAGAGAGAGAGAGAGAGAGAGAGGA
>NW_020869649.1:473235-483241 GCF_003789085.1 Penaeus vannamei | reverse complement strand
TCCTCCCCTCCCTCTACCCTTCCTCTCTCCTTCCTCCCTCTCCCTCCTCCCCCTCTTCCGCTTCCCCCTCTCTCCCCTCCCCACTTTCCCTCTCACTTACCTCCATCCCTCCCAAACCCTCTCTCTCCCTCCCTCTCCCCCCCTTTCCCTCCATCTCCCCTCCTCTCCCTCTTCCGCTTCCCTCTCTCCCTCCCAAACCCTCCCTCTTTCCACTTTCCATCCACCCCCCCCTCCCAAAACCCTCTCCCCTCCTGTCTCCCCCTACCCTCTACCCTCCATCCCTCCTCCCCCACACCCCCATACCTTCTCTCCCCTCCTGTCTCCCTACTCCTCCATCTCCCGCCCCCTTTCCCAAAACCCTCTCTTCTCCCCCTGTCTCCCTACTCCTCTACCCTCTCATCCCTCCTCTCCCCCACCCCTACCCCTCCATCTCTCCATTCCCCCCTCCCAGCCTGTCTTTCACCCCTCGCCGCATTATCATAAGCAACGGCTCACATAACAAACACAGCGATGTGTATTGAATCTCTCTCTCTGTTGCTTTGGCTGTCAAAACCAGATAAGGTTTCGCTGATTTCGTCTCCTCTTTTCTTTATTCTTTTCTGTTTTTTATCTCTTTCTCTCTTTCTATCTGTCCATTTCGAATCATCGCTTTTCGTCTCCTCTTTTACTTTATTCTTTTCTGTTTATTTATCTCTTTCTCTCTTTCTATCTGTCCATTTCGAATCATCTCATTTAGTTTTAAGGAAAGAAGAGACAAAGAAAGAAGAGTAAGAGAAAGAAGACCTATAAAGAAAGAAAAAAAAACTCCTCTTCAAAGACCTTCTTCTTCTTCCTCTTCTTCTTCTCAGCCTTCGTTTTTTTCGATTTTCTTTTTTTCTCCTTCTCCATTTTTTTATATCTCTTTTTTCTTCTTTTTTGAAGTCTTATGATGGACTTAGCGATACAAACGGAATTCCAAATGCGATTTCGAGGTATCCAGAACCATGCAGCTTTTAACTGGTGATCGATAAGGTCGGAAATCCTATCTTGTCACTCGTTAAGGAAAGACCAAATGGCGAATCGAGTTACCGGTTCTGGAGACTTCTGGCACTCCTCGCTTCCGCCTGGAGATAAAAAGGACAGGAAGAGATATAGGGAAGAGGAGGAGGAGGAGGAGGAAGAGAAAGAGGAGAGGTAAAAGAGCAGGAGAAGATGGAAGTGGAGGAGGAGGTAAAGGAGAAGTAGAAGAGAGGAAGGGAGGAGAAGGAGAGGAAGGGGAGGAGATGAGAAGGAGGAGGAGGTAAAGAGAGGGAGAAGGAAGAGAGGAGGGTAAAGGAGAAGTAGAAGAAGATGGAAGGGGAGGAGGAGGAGATGAAGGGAGAGGAGAGAAGGAGGAAGAGAAGGAGAGGAGGAGAGAGAAGGAGAAGATGGAAGGGGAGGAGGAGGGGAGAGGAGATGATGGAAAGGAGGAGGAGGAGAAGGTAGGATAAGGGAAGGAGAAGGAAAAGAGGGAAGAGAAAGAGAAGGAAAGGAGGAAAGGAAGAAGATAAAGTGGGAGGAGTAGGAGGACGGAAAAGATAAGAGGAGGAGAGGAGAAGGAAGGAGAAATGAGATGGGAACATGAAGCTGAGGAGCGAAGGAGGAAGAAGAAGGAGGACAAAGAGAAGAAAGTAACGAGAACGAGAGAACAGTAGAAACAGAGAAACAGAGAAGGAAGAAGGAGGAAGAGGAGAAAAATGAAATAAGATTAAAGAACAAAAGAAAGAAAGAAGCGAAAGAGGATAAGGGAATAAAATAAAGAATAAAAACAGGAATAGAGAAAACTAAATACTCGTACAGACTGAAAGGGGTAAGAAGTAGAAAGGATGGAGAGACGCAGGAGGTGATAAAACGAATATCCATGTTCAAGGAGGGGAGAAGAAGGAGAGGAAAGAGAGAGAGAGAGAGAGAGAGAGAGAGAGAGAGAGAGAGAGAGAGAGAGAGAGAGAGAGAGAGAGAGAGAGAAGAGAGAGAGAGAGAGAGAAGAGAGAGAGAAGAGGAGAGAGAGAGAGAGAGAGAGAGAGAGAGGAGAGCAACAACGGAAGAGTAAAATAAAAAAAAAAAAACAGATACAAAGAAAGCGAAGTAAAAAAAAAACAAAAGGAAGGGATGACTAGGAGAGAGAGAGAAAAGAAAATGAGAAAAATGAAAAAAAGAAGTATTAGACGAAAGCGGGAGAGGCAGGGGTGAGGGAAGAGTTTAAGAGGGAAGAGGGGAGAGATGAGAAGGGAGAGGGGGAAGAGAAAGAGAGGAGATATGAGAAAGAGAAGAGAGAGGAGAGAGGGAAGAGGAGATAGGAGAGAGGGGAAAGGATTGAAGGAGAGAGAAAAGTGGGGTAGAGGAGAGAGAGGGAGAGAAGAGAGGAGAGAGGGGAAAGAGCCAGAGAGGGTGAAAAAGGGAGAGGGGAGAGGATAGACAGGTAAGAGAGAGACAGGAATAAGACAAGAAAGAGGAAGACGGAAGAGAGGGGAAAGAAGGGAAAGAGGAGAGAGGGAAAGAAGGAGAAGGGGAGAGAAAAAAGGAGAGAGGAGAAAGAGGGAAAAGAGAGAGGGAAAAGAGGAAAAGGAGAAAGGGGAAAGAGAAACAAGAGAGAGGGGAAAGGAAAGAGGAGAAGAGGGGAAAGAAAGGAAAGAAGGAGAGAGGGAAAGAGGAAAATAGGGAGGAGAGAAAAGAGGGAAAAGAAAAGGGAGAGGAGAAAAGAAGGAGAGAGAGAGAAAAAGAAAGAGAGAAAGAAAGGGAGGAGAGAGAAAAGAAGGGAAAGAGGAGAGAAGTGAAAAGAAAGGAAAGAGGAGAGAAGGAAAAAAGAAGGGAAAAGGGAGAGAGAAAAGAAAGGAAAGAGGAGAGAGGGGAAAGAGGAAACAGGAGATTGAGAGAAAAGAAGGGAAAAACAGGAGAGAGAGAAAAGAAGGGAAGAGAAGAGAAGAGAAAGAGGAAACATGACAGAGAGTAAAGAAGGAAAAGAGGAGAGAGAGAAAAGAAGGGAAAGAAGAAAGGGAGAGAAGAGTAAAAAGAAGGGAAAGAGGAGAGAGAGAAAGAAGGAAAAGAGGAGAGAGGAGAAAAGAAGAGAAAGAGGAGAGAGAGGGGAGAGAAGCGAGTCACCCAAGTGGACGTCAGTGAAGAGCGATGAAGCGTCCTGACTTAAGGTGGGAATATGCGCTGGGTATATCGCTGTATATCAGAGACCGCGTCATGTTAAATCTTGCTGCTCTTCTGTCTCTCCCCGCGTGCCATAAGCTCCCCTCTCCTCTCTCCCCTCTCCTCTTCCCTACCTCTTCTACCCTCTCCTCTCTCTACCTCTTTTCTACCTCTACCTCCTTATCCTCTCCGTCTTTCTTCTCCTCTCCCTCTTCTACCTCTTCTACCCTCTTAACCTCTTCTACCCTCTACCTCCTCTTTCCTCTCCCCTCTCCTCTCTCCCTCCTCTCCCCTCTCTCCTCTCCCTCCCTCTACCTCTTTCTACCCTCTACCTCCTCTACCCTCTTTCCCTTCCTCTCCTCTCTCCTCCTCTCCCCTCTCCCTCCTTCCCCTCCTCCTCTCCCTCCTCTACTCTTCTACCCTCTACCTCTCTATCCTCTCCGATCTTTCTTCTCCTCTCCCTCTTCTACCTCTTCTACCTCTACCTCTTCTACCCTCTACCTCCTCTTTTCCTCTCCCCTCTCCTCCTCTCCTCCTCTCCCCTCTCTCCTCTCCCTCCTCTACCTCTTCTATCCCTCTACCTCCTCTACCCTCTTTTCCCTCCTCTCCTTTCTCTCCCTCCTCTCCCCTCTCCCTCTCTCCCCTCTCTCCCTCCTCCTCTACCTCTTTACCCTCTACCTCCCTCTACCTCCTCTTTCCCCCTCCTCTCCTCTCTTCTCCTTCCTCTCCCCTCTCCCTTCCTCTCCCATCCTCGCGCCTCTCCCTCCCTCCCCTCTCCTCTCCCTACCCTCTTCTACCCTCTACCTCCTCTATCCTCTCCGATCTTTCCTCTCTCCTTTCTCCCTCCTCTCCTCTTCTACCCTCTCCCCCCTCTCCCCCTCCCTCCTCTCCCTCCTCTACCCTCTACCTCCTCCCCTCTTTCCTACCTCTACTCTTCTCCCTCTCCTCTCTCCTTGTACCTCTTCTACCTCTACCTCCTCTCCCCTCTCCTTTCTCTCCCTCTTTCCTCCGGCTACCCTCTCCCTCTCCCTCCTCTCCCCTTTCCCTCCTCTAACCCTCTTCCCTCTCCTCTTACTCTCCCCTCTCCTCTCCCCTCTCCCTCCTCTCTCCTCTACCCTCCTCTCTCGTCACTCTACCTCCTTCCCTCTCCTCTCTCCCTCCTCTCTCCTCTCATCCTCCTCTCCCCTCTCCCTCTCGCCTCTTACTCCCTCTCCCCTCTCCTCTCCCTCCTCTCTTCTCACACCAACCCTCCTCTCTCCCACTCCTCTCCCCCTCTTCCTCTTTTCCTCTGTCCTTCGTAGTTTTTGCTTAAAAAAAAAAGGGAAATCTTTTCTTTTTTTATGGTTGTCAATTTTTTTCTAGTATGCGAAAAAAGAAGGTGGATGTGTATGAGAAGGGGAGAGAGAGAGAGATGAAAGAGAGAGAGCGAGAGAGAGGAGAGAGAGGAGAGAGAGAGAGAGAAAGAGAAAGAAGGAGACCGAGAGAGAGGACCAGAGAGAGAGAGAGGACGAGAGAGACTGAGAGAGAGCGAAGAGAGAGAGAGAGAGGAGAGAGAGAGACAGAGAGGAGAGAGAGAAGAGAGAGAGCAAAAAGAGAGAGAGAGAAAGCGAAAGAAATAGCCAGATAGATAAATAAATAGATAGACACACAGAATAGGGGAGCTGACAAAGAAAAGGAGAGAGAAAGAAATTCTGAGAAATAAACAGACAGGAGGAAGTCAGACAGGACATGACAAAACAAACAGACAGGACAGACAGAGCAGGACAGACAGGACAGACAAACAGACAGACAGGACAAACGACAGACGACAGACAGACAAACGACAGACAGACCAAACAGACAGACAGACAGACAGACAGACAGACAGACAGGACAGACAGACAGTACAGACGAAGATTTTCATGGGGATTCAACGGGTCCTTCTCCTCGACGGCCAAAGTATGTCCTCAAGGCATACCCTCAAGAGGCCCTTGATGCTTTTATTATTAAATATACATACATACATACAAACAAAAATAATAATACACACACACACCACACACACACACACACACACCAGACACACACACAGACACACCCCAGACACACACCACAACCACAAACACAGACACACACAGACACACACCACCACACACACAACACACCACACACACACACACACACACACACACACACTATAGAAATAAATAAATAAATATATATAATAAATAAAGTGTTATACCTTACTTGTTATACTTTCCTTGTATGGTCGAATATATCCGTATGTCGTATCTCAGCATATACTGACATTAATCTTGACAATAGCTTATTAGTATAACATGGGGTTATATCTTTTATCTTGGTGGAGTATATTTATATATCTCATCTCGATATATATTAACTGACATTACTCTCGTTCAGAATAGTATATTGGCATTATATATTGACAATTAGTACACAATTATCCTTATAATTTCTTCCATCATTTTCGATATTGAAATTATAATGTCTTGTATCCCTAATAGAACACAACATAATTATTGTTGTATTGTTGTTGATATTACCAAGGTAGGCCTATTGCAATCAGCACATCCGGGTCTTTGTATTTGCTATTCTCAACATTCAAGCCATTATCGTCTTTATGTACAGGGAATAGAAGGTGCAATTCATTTTCATATTACGTGATCGTGTTTGATGAGATTCATGTTTTTTTATTTATTTATTTACCGTTTGTTTGTTTATCAATTCGTCTATCTGTTTATTTATGTATTTTATCTATTTATCTATTTATTTATATCAATTAGGAATATAATGAGACAGCTATGGCCGGAAGGAATAAGAATAAATAAGGTAAATAATAATATTAATTTCCCGGACCCACACTTTCACTTTCACACACACACACACACACACACACACACACACACACACACACACACACACACACACACACACACACACACACACACACAGAGACACGAAAGGAAAGACTGAAAAGAATAATATATATGATCAGTACGCGATCTTATTCTACATTCTTCTTCATTCCTCCTCTCATACCCTGCTTTATTATACCATACGTTACGTATAATCTATTATTCATCTCCTTACCCCTACATTTCGCTCATATGTATTCTGGATTCTTCTCGGCTCTCCCATTCTCTCTCCTTCGCTCCCTCACTCAACATATTGATGGCATCTTGGAACGAAACTCCCTGTCTCTTATTTTATCTTAACATACTTTCTTATTTACCTGTTTATCCATTATTCTTTCTCCCCCGTTTCCCCCTATCTCTCATTCTCAGCTTCTCGGCGGAAGCTACTCCATCCGGGGGAAGGAAAACAGCTGATTCCTCTCGTGTGATCAGCTGATGGGATGTAAACAAACCGAGATGGGCGAGGCACGTTTTGCATACGAGCTCCCTTTTCTTGGTTGAGAGAGAGAGGGAGGGAGGGAGAGAGAGGGGGGAAGGGAAGGAGGGAGAGGGGGGGCGGGAGAGGGAGAGGGACGGGAAGGGAGGAGAGAGGGGAGGGAGGGAGGGAGGGAGAGAGAGAGAAGAGAGAGGAGAGAGAGAGAGGAGAGAGAGAGAGAGAGGAGAGAGAGAAGATCGAGAGAAGAGGAGAGAAGGAGAGAGAGAGAGAGAGAGAGAGGAGGGAGAGAGACGAGAGAGAGAGAGAAAGAGACTAGATTATTAGATGAGGAGAAGATGATGTGAAGAGACTACTGACTAATAACAATAAAATGATTATAATAGCTATAATATTAACATCGATCATGAATTGATAATCTGATAATGATAATAATGGTAATAATATTTTTCTTATGACAATATGAATAACAAAAATTATAAATAATCATTAAGTATCAAATCTCACCATCATCATTATCAAACTTTAGTGTGTGATGATATCATCATTATTTTTACTAGCACAGGAAACTCACTGAAGGGACGGGGGGGGGGGGGGGGGGGGGGGGGGGGGGGGGGGGGTAAGCCTTTACCGTAGGGGACTTGAGTAAAATGTCACGTTTTTTCTATTACTCATCTCAAGCTGACATCTGATATGAGAGTCTTTTTAAAACATTGACATTTTTTTGGTCATGGATTTCTTTAAACACGTCTCGGTTTACTAACCTGAACCTTACACCTATAAAACAGTAACCTAACACCTAACCTAACCTAACTAACTAAACCTAGCAACCTACACTCAACCTAACCTAACCTAACGCTAACCTAGACCTAAACCTAACCTAAGCCTAACCTAACTAACGCTAACCTAGACCTAACTAACCTACTACCTAACCTAACCTAACCTAACCTAACCTCCTAACCTAACCTACCTAACTTAACCTAACCTAACAACCCTAACCTAACGCTAACCTAACCTAACCTAACCTAACCCTAACTAAACCTAACCTAACACCTAACCTAACTAACCAAACCTAACCTAACCTAACCTAACTAACCTAACCTAACCTAACCTTAACCTAACCCTACGCAACCTAACCTAACCCTACCTAACCTACCTAACTAACCTAACTAACCTAACCTAACCTAACCTATAACCTAACTTAACCTACCTAACCTAAAACCTAACTAACCTAAGCCTAACCAAACCTAACCTAACCTAAGCTAACCTAACCTAACCTAACCTAACCTAACCTAACCTAACCTAACCTAACCTAACCTAACCTAACCTAACCTAACCTAATAACTAACCTAACCCTAACCTAACCTAACCTAACCTCTATAACCTAACCCAACCTAACCTAACCTAACCTAACCTAACCTAACCTAACCTAACCTAACCTAAAACCTAACTAACGCTATACTAAAACCTAACGCTAACCTAACCTAACCTACCTAACCTAACCTAACCTACACCTAACCTAACCTAACCTAACTAACCGAACGCTAACCTAACCTAACCTAACCTAACCTAACCGTAGACCTAACCTAAGCCTACCTAACCTAACCTAACAACCTAACGCCTAAGACCTAAGCCTAAACATGGTAACATACCTTAGAGCTCAGTCTAACCTAAACTTAAACGCTAACTAATAACGTAACGCTATACCTAACGCTACCTAGACCTTAACCTAACCTTAACCTAAGCCTAACCTCATCTAACCTAACTAACCCTAAACTAAGCCCCAAATTAACCTAACCTAACCTAACCTAACCGTTTAACCTACCTAACCTAAAGCCTAACCTAACCCTATACCTACCTAACCTAAGCCTATCCGAATCGAACCCGAACCTAAGCCTAACCTAACCTAAACGCTAAACGGCTAACCTAACGCTCATCGGAACCGAACCCTAAACGCTAACCTAACCTAACCTAACCTTAACCTAACCTAGACGCTAAACCTAGACCCTCATCTAAACTAACTAACCTAAAACTAACCTAACCTAGACCTAACTAAGCCTAACTAACCTAACCTAACCTAACCTAAAAACTAACCTGAACCTAAGCCAACCTAACCTAACCTAATCCGAATCGTACCGAAGCTCCTAGACCTAACCTAGCCTAACGCTAATACCTAACCTAACCTCATCGACCGAGACCTAACCAACCTAGACCTAACCTAACCTAACTCATCGAACCGAACCTAACCTAACCTAAACCTAACCTAAACCTAGACCTACCAGACCAAACTAACCTAACTAACCAAACATTAGAGCCTAACCGTAACAAACCCTAACCTACCTAACCGTAACCGAAGCCTAACTTACCTAACTAACCTAACGCTAAAACTATAACCTAACGCTAACTAACCCTAACGCTAAGCCTGAAACGCTAAGCCTAGACTAACCTAACTCTAACCTAACCTAACGCTAGAACCTAACCGTATCCGAATCGAACCGAACCTAACGCTAGACCTACGGCTAAAGCCTTACCTAACCTTATTCATTATGCAACTAAATCATTATCATTATCAGTTCTGCCTTTCTTCTTTGCGTTCTAGAACCTTACCTAACCCATTATTATTCATCAACTATCATTAATCATTTTCCCTTCTTCTTTCTTCTTCTCCTTATCCTGCCCTCTTCATTTCTCATAATGTCTGACTCTGCTCTGTCCATCTCCATTTTCTCTTTATATTTTCCCCTAATCTTGTTTCTCCTACCTAAGCAAGATTTTCCCAACGTAACTTTTTTATATATATATTTTTCTCTCTTTCCTTCGCTCTATTTCTTTGCCCTCTTTAGCTTCTTTCTTTCTTCGCTTTCTCTCTCTTTCTCGCCTGTCTGCTTTTCTTCATGTCTCTCTATTGTTTTTTTCTTTCTATTTTCTGTCTATCTGATCTAGATCTGCTGCCCTCCTCCTCCCTCTCGCTCGTCTGCGGGCTCTCTCCTCGGCGTCCTCTCTCTCTCTGCTCTCTCTCTCTCTCGATCTCTCTCGGTCTCTGCTCATCCTCTCTCTCTCTCTGCTCTCTCGTCGTCGTCTCTGCTCTCTCGTCTTTCTCTCTCGCGTCCGTCCATCCTCACTCCTCAATTAGCTTGTCTCTCGCCCGCTTCCTAATCTAGGTTTACTCTCTCTTCTTCCTTTCCTCTCGCTTCTTTTCTTCTTTTCCTTCTTCGCTTGTCTCTCTCTCTCTCTCTTCTCTCTGCTCTCTTCTCTCTCTCTCTCTTCTCTCTGCTGCTCGTCTCTCTCTCTCTCTCTGCTCTCTCTCGTCTCTCTCTGCTCTTTCTCTCGTTCACTTCCGTCCCTGCTCACTCTCCATCACGTTTCCTCTCCCCCGGCTTCCTAAATGCTAAGTTTAGCTCCTCTCTCCTTTCCGTCTCGCTTCGTTTTCTTCTCGTGTGTTTCTTCTTCTTCTTCTTCTTGCTCTCTCCTGCTCCCTTCTCTCATTTTTCTGCTCTGCTTCTCT
>NW_020869649.1:465272-471651 GCF_003789085.1 Penaeus vannamei | reverse complement strand
TTTTATCTCTATTTTCATAAGGTGTCTTCGCGTTAAGGAAAGGGGTGAAAGACGAAAAATAAAGAGGAAGATAAGAGGTATATATGAAGATGGAAAGGGAATTAAGATTTCATTGATTTTATCATCAATAATTCGTACTCTCGTATCGCCACCGCCACTCAGGACCTATAAAGCTAACAGTCATTTCCTTACGTCATCTGCCTCTCTCTCTTCTGCTCTCCAGTCTCGGCGCTCTCTCCGAAGATGCTCTCTCTGCGGCTCTCTCTCTCTCGCTCATCTCTCTCTCGCTCGCTCGTCTCTTCTCTCATCTTCTCTCTCTCTCTATCTATCTATCTATCTCATCTCTCTCCAGCTCTCTCTGTCATCTCTCTCTCTCTCTTTATCTGGATCGTCACCCTGTTAATTTTTTTTCTTTTCATTTCGAAACATTTTCTTCAAAATATTTATCTTCGTAGCCCTAAATGAACAATATGAAATATTTTCCTTTGATTGTTTTAATTGTAATTATTGTTGGCGAATCGAGCGATGAATCGAAAATCACCTCCATCTTATACCTTAAAATACGTTGTGATAACAATAATAAAAGAATAATATAATAAAATAATAATGTGATAACAAATAAATACGGGTTGTATTTGTGTTACTTCTACTCATTCTTGTGATTCGTAATAGACAGTATGGTAGTTCAGGTGATGCGAAATGTTATAGCAACGAGGCGTGAGGCGACAGAACGAAGGAGCTTGCAACATAATGGAGCTTGATGGTGGCATGTTATTATGGATCGTTTTGGTGAAGAGGAGACGCGGAGGCAACGGGGAAGTAAAAGAGGGAGGGAACGAAAGGAAGGAGAGAACCTTGAACGCACGTATTATAGATACACGCGAGTCATTATGAGGCATCTCGAGATATTATAGCGGTCAAGGAGAGTGGATTTGCACCGAGTGTGTAGAGCACGACACGCGAGAAAATATATATATCGGCGAGCTAGCCGAGCAGATATGGCCTAGACAAGACAACACAAACACGCACACAACAGACAACATCGGGGATACCACGGGAGCTAAGAGTAGCATCGCCACCGAGTTCTAGCTCCCGTGCGGAGTGCAGAGGCGGTCAGATCATGACATAGCTAGCAGGGCGATGCCCGAGCATGTGAGCTGGCAAGGCTATGTCGTAAGCGGCATCAACGAGAGCGATGTTATGGTCTATTATAGGTCACAGATATATATACAGGACCACACACACAAATCACAAACAGACAGCAATGCACGCAACACAAAACAGACACACACACAAACAAACAGACAACATACACGCACACAAACAGAGCACACACACACAAAGCATGCATGGACACACACAACACAAACAGACACACAACACACAAACAACACACAAACAAGAACACACAGAACAGACACACACAGACACAAACACAAACAGACACACACACGCACACAAACAAACACACACACAAACACACAGACACACAAACACAAAACACACACACACACCACAGACACAACACAAAGCACACACAGACGTGCATCCAGATAACCAATGCTCGTCCCGTCACGAACGCCAAGGAGATGAGTCATGCACCGAGCATGTCACTTGCATGTCACGGGAGCATTTAATCCTTGCATTAAACAAATAATTCAGATGACTTCTTGCAAAGCGGAAAATGAACACAGGAAAGGGTGCAAGTCGCTGATGGCAAGTGCAATAAATATATCATAATGACAAGTACAATGATAAACGTATTTTTTTGTTGTCTTGGTTTTTTAAGATAGAACATTTGAGAGAGAGAAGAGAGAAGGAGAGGGAGAGGGAGAGGGAGAGGGAGAGGGAGGGGAGAGGGAGAAGAGAGAGAGAGAGAGAGAGAGAGAGAGAGAGAGAGAGAGAGAGAGAGAGAGAGAGAGAGAGAGAGAGAGAGAGAGAGAGAGGGAGAGAGAGAGAGAGAGAGAGAGAGAGAGAGAGAGAGAGGGAGAGGGAGAGAGAGGGAGAGGGAGAAAGAGAGGGAGAGGAGAGAGAAGAGAGAGAGAGAGAGAGAGAGAGAGAGAGAGAGAGGAGAGAGAGAGAGAAGAGAGAGAGAGAGAGGGAGAGGGAAGAGAGGAGAGAGAAAGAGAGAGAGACAGACACAGACATACATACAGAGAGAGAGAAGGTTAAATTGTGAACATTTATTTGAGATATGGTAATATTTTTATGTATATTATATTTTATTTATCTTTTTATGTCTCTCTCAGTTGGTCAGTAATTCTATTTGTGTCTGTCTTTTTGTCTATTTATCTGCCTCTTCTCTCTCTCCTTCTCACGTCACTCACAACCACACCACACCACACACACACATCTCACACACACACACACACACCAACACACACACTCACCACTCCCGATTCCCTCCTCTTTCCTCACTCCTCATTCCTTCATTCATTCACTCACTCACTCGTGCACTCTCCTTCCCTCCGTCCCTCCCTCTTCACTCACTCCTCTTCCTCCTCTCCTCTCCCTCCCTCCCTCTCCCTCCTCCTCTCCTCCCTCCCTCCCTCCTCCCTCCCTCCCACTCTCCTTCCTCCCTCCCTCCTCCTTCCCTCCCTCCCTCCCTCCCTCCCTCCCCCATCCTCCCTCCCTCCTCCCCTCCTTCCTCCCTCCCTCCCTCCTCCCTCCTTCCCTCCTTCCCCTCCTTCCCTCCCCTCCCTCCTCCCTCCCTCCCTCCTCCTTCCCTCCCTCCCTCATTCACGCCCTCCCCGCACAAAGAGCTAGAATACGATGACGAAAGCCAGCTGTTACATGCCTCAGCATCCTCACCTCTTGCATCTCGTACCCTCATCTCCCGCACCTCCCTCATCTCCCTCTCTTCACCCTCTACGAGATAAGGAGGAGACGCGGAGACTCGTAAGAAAGAACAAGGTGGAATAATGACGATGGATAGCGATGGGAAAGGAAGAAGGGAAGGAAGAAAGGGGCTGAAACGAGGGAGGAGAGGTACTGTGTGATTCTTGGAGGATCAGGATGCGAAGGAGGAGGAGGAGGAGCGAGAGGATCAAGACGAAAGGCGAGAGACGTAGAGGATGATAAAGGACGACGAGGATGGGGGGCGAGGAAAATTAGGACAGAGGGTTGGGAAGAAGGATAAGAAGCAGAATGAATGAGAGGAGGAGGAGGAGGAAAGGATAAGAAGCAAATGAATGAGAGGAGAGGAGAGGAGGAGGAGGAGAGGAGAGGAGGAGGAAAGGAGGAGGAGAAGGATAAGAAGCAGAATGAATGAGAGGAAGAAGGAGAGGAGGAGGAGGAGGAGGAGGAGGAGGAAAGGAGGAGGAGAAGGAGGCAGATGAAGGACGGCGACGCGCGGGCTGCCGGCTTGGACATTGGCCAGGCTGAGATCGATATTGTGAAGCGTCCGTACTGCCCACCCTTCCCCCTCCCCCTCCCCAACCCCCCCTTTCCCTGCCCACCGCGCCGATGCGAGGGGGGGGAGGCGAGAGAGAAGGTGCCCCCCCCCCCTGGCCTCCTTCCCCCTCCCCCCTTCCTTCGAGCGTACCCCTACTCCTTTCCATCCATTCCCCTTTGCTCCCCCTCCTCTCCTTCCCTCCCCTCCCCTCCCCGTCCATGCGGCAGTTCATGAGGTGACAGCTAGGTAGGTACTGGCGGGGGAAGGAAGGAAGGAGGGAGGGAGGGGGGGGAGGGGAAGGCACGAACGAGAGGGAAGTGGAAGGAAGGGACATGGTAAAGATAAGATACGGGGCGAGACATGACGAGAAGCAGACATGTCAGCCTCGTAATGTAGAATATTTCCAGCTTACGTAATCCCTGCAACTTCCGATCACCCGGTTGCCAACGCGTCGCCAGGACATCGAAAAAAACAACAAAAAAACAAAAACACACACAGTCCCATCCGATTTCCATGATGAACCCAAATCAGGGTGATATCAAGACGGCAAGACAGTCTCGAAGAAGGAGAGGCAGGTCGGGAATTAAGCAGAGACCCTGGCAGCTCACAAAGCGAGGTCGCGTCTCCCGGTCTTTGGGTAGAAAAGTGGAATATTTTCTACTCCTTTTCTCTACTCGGGGTTTGTAGATGCCACGCCATTTTTTTCTTTTTCTTTTTCTTTTTCGGTTTATTTCCTGGATATCTCTCTTTCCTTCCATCCAAAGTACAGCCATGTCTCATTAAGGGGACTCATAATTCTCAGTGTTAGTCTTGCCATCAGTATTAGTATGATAGAGGAAGCACAAGTAGCATAATGGGCTTTCTGAATGAATATCATAAGGATCATACTGCTATTGGCATCGTTATCGAAACTGTTACTTTAAGATCGTTCTCGGGATTAGGAGCATAAAAAAAGTCATGAAAAGGTATTCACAATAATTTCGTTAGTTTCACTTTGTTCACTACGCGAAAGTACTTTAAAAATAATAAATAACGTAAAAGATACGATTCACGAGCAGCGAACATCCGTTTTTATCCCACGGTTCTCCATACTGGTCGAGATGGTCGAAAGTTCGCTTAAGAACGCGTGCATCTCCCACCCTTATGTACTCGTAAGGGCTGAAAGTTTCTACGAGGTCTTGTTAACAAGAGGGTATGGATGTAAGCATGTACAGCACATTGGATATGTATGTTGTATTTATCATACATACATACATACATACTTGCATACATATATACATACATACATACATACATATATCATAAATAGATAGATAAATAAATAAATGTATACACACATACAAACACACACAAACACAAACACAAACACACACACACACACACACACACACACACACACAAACACACACACACACACACACACGCACACACACACACACACACACACACACACACACACACACACAAACACACACACACAGAAACACACACACACACAAAAAAACAAAAACAAACACACACTATACTACATATACGCTATACCCATAATGTCTTCTTTATGCCTACTCACTGCAAACATGGGGCCTCTGACCACTTTGCACGTTCACGTTCAGGTCAAATGCCCTTTCCGCCACCGTCCCTCGCCCTGGCCTAACTTCATCGAGGTGCCATCACTCTCGCCCAGACAAGTGCCAAAAATAGGCGTCTTAGCATCTTCATCACCCCTGGCCCTTCTCTCTCTCTCTCTCTCTTTCTTTCTCTGTCTGTCTATTTTTTTTCTCTCTCTTTCTCTTTCTTTTCTTTTCTTCTTTCTTCTTTCTTTTTCTTTCTTTCTTTCTTTCTCTCTCTCTCTTCTCTCTCTCTCTTCTCTCTCTCTCTCTCTCTCTCTCTCTCTCTCTTCTCTCTCCCTTCTCTCTCTCTCTCTCTCTCTCCCTCCTCCCTCTCCTCTCCCTCCCCTCCTCCCTCCCTCCCTCCCTCCCTCCCTCCTTCCCTTCCTTCCCCTCCCCCTCCCTCCTCTCCCCTTCCCTCCCTCCTCCTCCCTCCTTCCCTCCCTCCCTCCCTTCCCTCCTCCCCATCCTTCCCTCCTCCCTCCTTCCCCCTCCCTTCCTTCCTCCCTCCCTCCTCCTCCCTCCCTCCCTCTCTCCCCCCTCTCCCTTCTCTCCCCCCCTCTCCCTCTCTCCCCCCTCCTCCCATCTCTCCCTCCCTCCCTCCTCACTCACTCTTGCTATCTATCTATCGCTGCTTATTTCATTATTACTATCTCCCCCTCCATCATATTCAAACCTTCCCCCCTTTTCCCCTACCCTTTCCCCCACCCCCCCTAAACCCTTCTCCTCTTCTCCCTACCCTAACTCTCCCTTGTCTCCCTCAGCCTCCCTCCCATCCCCCTTCCCCTCATCCTCCTCCCTTCCCGACCCCGTCCCCCTACATCTCATCCCTCCTCCCTCCCCCTCCCTTCCCACCCCCTCCTCTCCCCCCAACCTCACCCCACTTCCTCCACCCACACTTCCCCTTCCCCTCCCCCCACCCCTCCCCAGTGCCAACCTCCCCCACCCCTCCCCCAGTGCCACCCCCCTCCCGCCAGTGTCACCGTCCCCACCCCCATCCCCCTCCCCCTCCTCCCCCAGTGCCCCTCCCCCAGTGCCACCTCCCCCCTCCCTCCTCCCCAGTGCCACCTTCCTCCCCAAGTGCCACCTCCCACCCACCCCCTCCCCAGTGCCACCCCCACCCCCTCCCCAGTGCCACCCCCTCCCCACACCCCTCCAAGTGCCCCCCTCCCCAGTGCCACCTCCCCACCACCTCCCCACCACCCCCTCCCCAGTGCCCCCTCCCCAGTACCCCTCCAGGGCCACCCACTCCCCAGTGGCTAACCTCCCCACCACCCCTCCCCAGTGCCCACCCCCCTACCCCTCCCCAGTGCCACCTCCTCCCCAGTGCCACCCCCTGCCACCCCCTCCCAGTGCCACCCCTCCCCAGTGCCACCTA
>NW_020869649.1:447772-455272 GCF_003789085.1 Penaeus vannamei | reverse complement strand
CTAAACACGACTATCAAATGAGGGAAGGGGTGCCTCTCCCAACATGGCGGACGGAAGTGTCCTCGGCCCCTCCGTCGGACATTACGAGAACTAAAGAGAAGAGAAATGGAGAGCGAAGAGGAGGCGTCTTTAAAAAAAAAACCGAGTCAATCATCGGACACGGAGGCGTAAGGGAGCGAGCCTATTGATCGACGTAGCCACTCTGCATACAGTGGTGCCAAGCGTGCTCCCGCCCTCCCCGTCTCCCTCTCTCGCCATCTTGTTTCTCATTTGCATACGTTGGGGAAGCGTTGCGTGAGGTGTTTCGCCGCGTGTGAGGCTCTCATTGGGGGATGCTTAGGGGGCTGAGGAAAGGGAGGAAAGAGGGAAGAGGAGAGGATACGTAAATTAAAGAAGAGCGAAGGGTGGTTTACGGAGAAGAGAAGCGAAGAAAGGAAGAGGGAAGAGGAGAGAATACGTAAATTAAAGGAGAGCGAAGGGTGGTTTACGGAGAAGAGAAGCGAAGAAAGGAAGAGGGAAGAGGAGAGAATACGTAAATTAAAGAAGAGCGAAGGGTGGTTTACGGAGAAGAGAAGCGAAGAAAGGAAGAGGGAAGAGGAGAGAATACGTAAATTAAAGGAGAGCGAAGGGTGGTTTACGGAGAAGAGAAGCGAAGAAAGGAAGAGGGAAGAGGAGAGAATACGTAAATTAAAGAAGAGCAAGGGTGGTTTACGGAGAAGAGAAGCGAAGAAAGGAAGAGGGAAGAGGAGAGAATACGTAAATTAAAGGAGAGCGAAGGGTGGTTTACGGAGAAGAGAAGCGAAGAAAGGAAGGGGAGAGGGGGGGCGTTTCCGCCCGCCGGTGTAAGTAAACATCAAATCACTTTAATAATCAGGGATATGAAGAGATATTAAGTATGGGATAAAAAAGGAGATTCTTTCTTTTGTACAGTGATATAAATAATGAGATTAATAAATGAGTCAAGGTATAGAGAAATGAAAAGGAACATATAAACAGAAGAATTATTTAAACTAAATAAGTAAGCTAAGTAAATATTAAAGGGGTCTTTTTAACAAACAGTTTCCAGGGTGAATATTCTATAAGTATCTATTACTACCATATTCTCTCTCTGCAAAAAACACCTCGACTAAATATAGATACATCACACAACCTTAAATGATAAAAAAAAAATTATATATATATAATAAATTCTCATTATCATCATTGTCTCAATATTAGTACCAACTCACTCACCTCTCCTTCTCCCTCCCTCTCTCTCTCTCTCTCTCTCTCTCTCTCTCTCTCTCTCTCTCTCTCTCTCTCTCTCTCTCTCTCTCTCTCTCTCTCTCTCTCTCTCTCTCTCTCTCTCTCTTCTCTCATTCTCGCTCTATCACATTCTCTCTCTCTCTCTCTCTCTCTCTCTCTCTATCTCCCTCTCTCTCTCTCTATCCCACTCTCTCCCTCTCTCTATTCTCTCCTCTCTATCCCTCTCTCTATCCCACTATCTCTTCTCCTCTCCCTTCTCTCTCTCCCTCTCCCCCTCCCCTCCCTTCCCCCTCCCCCTAACTCTACCTCTCCCCACCTCCGCCTAGGGCCCTCTCCCCTTCCCCTAACTCTACTCTCCCCACCTCCCTTTCCCCTCCCCCTCTCCCCCATCCCTCTCACCTCCGCCTAGGGCCCTCTCCCCTCCCCTCTCCCTCCTCCCTCTCCCTCCCCCCCTCTCCCTCTCCCTCCCTAGCTGTGTTGTAAAATGTGTGCGGTACTTGTGCCCTTGTTTATTGCAATGGGTTTCAGACAGTGGGCTGTGTCGGAATGTTCATGCTGTGCAATACTTCCGCTAGGCTCAGTGGACTTCACATTCATGGTGGCCAGTCAAATGGTTAATGGTGGAAGAGTCGGTCAGTTAATGGTGTTTTTTAAAAAGTAAAGTCAAATGGTTATTGGTGTTTTTAAAAAGTAAAGTCATATGGTTAATGGTGTTTTTAAAGAGTAAAGTCATATGGTTATTGGTGTTTTTAAAAAGTAAAGTCAAATGGTTAATGGTGTTTTTAAAAAGCAATGTCAAATAGTTAATGGCGGAAAAGTCAGTCAAAGTTAATGGTGTTTTTAAAAGTAAAGTCAAATAGTTAATGGTGGAAAAGTCAGTCAGAGAGTTAATGGTGAAAAAGTTAGTTAAACCGTTTGTGAAAAAAAAAAACTAGTCAGACAGATAATGGTGAAAAGTCAAGTCAAAGAGTTAAGGGTAGAAAAAAGTCAAGTCAGAGTTAATGGTAAAAAACAACAACAACAACAAAAAATGGATTTAACTTGCTACTGAACGCGCTTCAATAAGGAAAGGAAACAATGCTAAGAAAAATCGGAATACAAAATAAAGAGAAGAAAGGAAGTAGATAGAGAACTAGTAAATAGAAGGAAAGACTTTAAAATGTGAAAAGAGAAGCAAGAAACATAAAGAACCCGATAAGAAAGAGAGAGACAGAATAAACAAAAAAAGGAAATAAGAAGAAACAAAGAAAGGAGAGGAAAGAAAGAAAAAAAATGAGAAAACGAAAAGAAAATAAAAAAAAAAAAAAGGAGAAAGACAAAACGAAGACAAAGCGAAAGAGAAGAGAAGAGTGAAGAAACCCACGTATTCGTATTCGNTTTATGTCTCTAACTTTATTTGCGTTAATTAACTCAAAAATAGGCGTATATAGTAGCGTGTGTTTGTGGTTGGTATATAGTGTTCGCGTGGAATACCCGTTTAATGATTTTGTCTCTAACTTTTATTACTTTAATAACTAAAAAAATAGGTACATAGACAGATGTATGATTAATGAATAATCAGGAAAATACCAAAATGTATTGATATAACGGTGATATTAATGTTAAAAAATCAATCTCATCGATTTTCATATAACCGGTAATGATTATGGTTATGGCATCAATGTCAATAATGTTATTCATAATAATAATTAATTCAATGGTTCCAGCAATAATCAATATAATGATAATGATACTGGTGATAACCATACTGACAAGAATAATAATGATAATAATACTGGCGATACTAATACGATAATGATACTGGCGATACCATACTGACAAGAATAATAATGATAATAATACTGGCGATACTAATACTGGTGATAATGATACTAGTAATAATTATACTGTGATAACATTGCTGAAGATAAGAATGATAATAATACTATTGACAATAAAACTGATGATAATAAATACTGATAGTAACTAAATCAAAACTACTTAATATATTCATTGCTGCTATCATTATTGATGCTGTTATTATTATCATTATTGTTATTATCATTATCATTATTGTTATTATCATTATCATTATTATTATTATTATTATCGTTATTATCATTACCATTATTATTATTATCGTTATTGTCATTGTCATTACTATTAGTATCATTATCATTGTCATTATTACTATTATTGTCATTATCATTATCATTATTATTATTATTATGCCTATTATCATCATTACTATGTTTATTATTATTATTTGCCTATTATCATCATTACTATGTTTATTATCATTCATTGTATCATTATTGTTTATTTTTTTCTGTTTATCATTTTCATATAAATATTTTTTTAATGTTTACAATTGTTATTTTTATCATTATCATTATCTTCATTATTGTTATTGTTGTCAAAATAGTTGTCAAAATTACCATCATCACACAACAATCACAATAGCGAGAACAGTATCATTTATAATAAAAATAAGGAAGTTAATGATAATGGCATGAAAGTAATGGATAATGGCAATGGAAAGTAATTGATAATGGCAATGAAAGTAATGATAATGCAATGAAAAATGAATTGCAATGGATAAATGGCAATGTAATGATAATATAAGGTAATGGCAATGGTAAGAAAGCAATGAAAGTAAGATAATGGCAATGAAAGTAATGATAATGGCAATGAGAAGTAATGATAATGGCAATGAAAGTAATATTAATTGCAATGAAAGTAATGATATGGCCAATGAAAGTAATGATAATGGCAATGGAAAGTAATTGAATAATGGCAATTGAAAGTAATGATAATGGGCAATGAAAGTAATGCTAATGGCAATGAAAGTAATGATACATGAAATGTGGCAATGAAAGTAATGATAATGGCAATGAAAGTAATGATAATGGCAATGAAAGTAATGATAATGGCAATGAAAGTAATGATATGGCAATGAAAGAATGATAATGGCCAATGAAAGTAATTGGTTAATGGCAATGAAAGTAATGATTAACAATGAAAGTCAATGGTTAATGGCAATGAAAAGTAATGATAATGGCAATGAAAGTAATGATAATGGCAATGAAATAATTGGCAATGAAAAGTAATGATAATGGCAAAGAAAGTAATGATAATGGCAGATGGTAATAAATGGCAATGAAGTTAACTGATAATGGCAATGAACAGTAATTATAATGGCAATGAAAGTAATGATAATGGCAATGAATAGTAATGATAATGGCAATTGAAAGTAATGATAATGGCAATGAAAGTAATGATAAATGCAATGAAAGTAATGATAATGGCATGAAAAGTAATATAATGGCAATGAAAGTTAATGATTTAATGGCAATGAAGTAATTGATAATGGCAATGAAAGTAATGATAATGGCAATAAAGTAATGATATGGCAATGAAAGTTAATGATAAAATGGCAATGAAAGTAATGATAATGGCAATGAATGGCAATGAAAGTTAATGGCAATGATAATGGCAATGAAGTAATGTAATGGCAATGAAGTAAATGATAATGGCCAATGAAAAGTAATGATAATGGAATAAAAGTAATGATAATGGCAATGAAAGTAATGATAAATTGGCAATGAAAGTAATATAATTGGCGAATAATGAAAGTAGTAATGATAATGGCAATGAAAGAATGATAATGGCAATTTGAAAGTAAATGCGTATGGCAATGAAAGTAATGATAATGGCAATGAAAAAGTAATGATAATGGGCAATGAAAGTAATGATAATGACAATGGAAAGTAATGATTATGGCAATGAAAGTAATGATTAATGGCCAATGAAAGTAATGATTATGACAATGAAAGTAATGAATAAATTGCAATGAAAGTAATGATAATGCAATTGAAAGTAATGATTAATGGCAATGAAGTAAGTAATGGCAATGAAAGTAATGATAATGGGCAATGAAGTAATGATAATGGCAATGAAAGTAATGATAATGGCAATGAAAGTAATATAATGGCAATGAAAGTAATGATAATGGCAATGAAAGTAATGATAATGGCAAATGAAAGTAATGATAATGGCAATGAAGTTAATGATAATGCAATGAAAGTAATGCGATAATGGCAATGAAAGTAATGAAATGGCAATGAAAGTAATTGATAATGGCAATGAAAGTAATGATAATGAAAAGTAATGATTATGGCAATGAAAGTAATGATAATGGCAATGAAAGTAATGATAATGGCAATGAAAGTAACGGCAATGACAAAATTAAGTGAAAAGTAACACTCGGCCTTATCATCATATCGTTACCAGATCCGCCCCTGGGACACTGACCTCCTCCCTCGTTCTATGACCTCTTTCCCCTCCCCTGTCAGAGGTGAGAAGCGAGTGTCGGCGACCCAGGGCGACCCGAGGTCATGTTAGGTCATACGAACGAGCGACGAGAGCTCTTTGTGGTTCGCGTCAGCATATATTTTTTCCATTATATTTGTCTTTTGTGTATTAGTGTTTTCGATTTTTTATTGTACCACTTTTTTAATTTTTTTTACTTATATATTTATTTATTTATCTATTCATTATCATTATTATTTTGTATTGTAGTTTATTTCAACTTTGGTGTGCCTTGTTTGGCTTAATTGTTCACTCCCCTTTTCTCTTCTTTTTTTACATATCATAAACATTTCATATTTCATAGCATCACTTTCTCTTCAGTTCCTACATATAAATGTGAGGCATAAATTTCGTATGATGTATGTTGTTATACTTCACATACTGTCACATTACGCGCTTTTTTACATGTCATAATAATATCTGCGTATAAAAATGTAAAAAAAAATAAACACAATATACCTATCATTACTGCCTGTAAACATCAAAATACACCAA
This sequence comes from Penaeus vannamei, assembly GCF_003789085.1. Classification (NCBI taxonomy): domain Eukaryota; kingdom Metazoa; phylum Arthropoda; class Malacostraca; order Decapoda; family Penaeidae; genus Penaeus; species Penaeus vannamei. Next base: position 449,182 of record NW_020869649.1, on the reverse strand, counting down.
ATTCAATATAATCATGAGAGATACCATTCAGTTGCTCAAATTCCTCTAAAACGAACGAAAATGCACAAATGTCTCATCATCATCAGCCAAACATTTCCCACCAGAAGGGAGAAAAGGCGAACGAGGACAACAGTATTTGAACAGCTGATTTGCCCGCGATCAGCTGACTGCACAGACTCAGTAACATGATACGTATGATACTCTACTTGTGTTACTGTTACTAGCTATTATTTGAATGATGAAATTACGTCATACTGGTTTAAATAATTTCTTACCTTCATTACCATTTTTAGATTATTGGAGGAAATAAAAGATTTAGTTTCTCATTTCTTATTAAGCGAGATTCTTGTTACTTTATCACAGTTTCCGTTTGTACTCTCATGAAATGTGAACAAAAGAACAATTCCTACATCACCAGGAGAATTCTATAAGGTGGTATTTGGTATATAACGATTTATATGGACTGATCAGCTTTATAAGAAACAATAAACCTGTTTTTTGTGTCTATGTGTGAAGGGGATAAGAAAATCATAGTATATATTCTTATCCTCGTATATTCATATGATTTCCATACCATGTGTGTGTGTGTGTGTGTGTGTGTGTGTGTGTGTGTGTGTGTGTGTGTGTGTGTGTGTGTGTGTGTGTGTGTGTGTGTGTGTGTGTGTGTGTGTGTGTGCATACATGATACATACATACATACATGCACACACACACACACACACACACACACACACACACACACACACACACACACACACACACACACACACACACACACACACACACACACACACACAAATATGTGTGTGTGTGTGTATGTATATAAAGTTATGATTTTACCATATCAATTACATTCATGTTTATTAAAACGCTTAATGATATATATTTCTCATAATAGAATTATCATATTTTCTCTATAATGGTTATGTTTTAAATACCCATACATTTCATTTTTATTATAATTTGATTATTTGTTTTACCATGATGATTTTATGATGCTCGTCTACACAATGTAGATTTAGACGAAAGCGATAAATATTTATGCTATCTATTTTGCGATATTCTCCCACCCTGATATTCTGACTGCAATAGAAATAAAATAAAATAAACTTTTTAGAAAACGCTAATAGTAAGATAATATTGAATAGTAAAAGCTATTGTAGTTCTGGTCACCTGTAGTTCAGGTTGGGTCATAGGTCACACTAGGTCATTTGGTTGCTCGGTCACTCGGTCAAGGTCATGGGTGATCATGAGATAAAAATGTTGTGACTGTTCTCATATCTCTTGTCTCTTCATTATTTATTTAAGTAATCCTAAAATTAATCAAATTTTTATTGCAATTAAACCATTGTCATTTTCTGCAACAGCTCGAATAAAAGGCATAAAAAACCAAACCCCGGAATTAACATT
>NW_020869649.1:415272-442772 GCF_003789085.1 Penaeus vannamei | reverse complement strand
TCACTAATGTGAAATAACCAGTCATAATATAACTGCAGGTTTGATAATCAAATGATCGTGGTAATGTTTTTTATGATGCCAATAATGATACCAGTAATAATAATGATTATAATAATGTGACAATGATAATAATAATAATGATAATGATAATAAAAAACAATGATAATAATATTGTAAATAGTAATAATAATAGTAATAGCAATAATAATGATAATATCAATAATGTAATAATAATAATAATAATAAGATAATAATAATTACTACTACTACTGCTACTGCTACTACTAATAACAATAAATATATCAATATAGATGTAGTAACAACAAAAAACAGCACAACAAGAATAATGAGGACAGTAGTAGTAATAGCAGTAAAAAATAATAATAACAGTAATTACGATAACAGTAACTATAATAGTAACATTAACAATGCAGTAAACAGTAACAGTAATAATGGTATCAGTATTAGTAGTGATGATAATGATAACAATAATAATAATCATAGTAATATGATTAATAATAATAATAAGATTGATAATAATAATAAGATTAATAATAATAATAGATTAATGATAAATATGATAATATGTAATAACAGTAATAATAAAAAAATATATTAATAATAATAATGATAATAATAATAATGATAATAACAATGATAATGATAATAATAATAATAGTAATAATGATAATGATGATAATAATTGTGATAATGATAATAATAATTGTAATAATGATAAATAATGATAATGAATAATAATAATGATAATTATAATGGTAATAACAATGATAATAATGATATAATTCTAATGATATTAATAATGTTCATTATGATAAAATTGATATAATCATAATGATAATGATAACAAAAATAATAATGATGATAATAATAATAATAAAACAATAACTAACGGAACCCAAGGAAATTCCACAAAAAAATGAAATGAAAAATAAAAAAGGAGGGTCCTCTCTATCCCTCTTCCCCTCTCCTCCTTCTCGCCTCGCCCTCTCCCTCCTGTTCTCCAACTCCTCCTTCCCTTTTGCTGCTAAATGCCCCCTCCCCATCTCCAACTTTTTCTCTANAATAACAACAATAATAATAATAATAATAATAATAATAATGCCAAAAAAAAATTATAACAATAATAATAATAATAAAAATAATAATAATAACGATAACGATAACAATAACAATAATAATAATAACAATAATAATAATAACAATAATAATAATAATAATAATAATAATAATAATAATAATAATAATAACAATAACAAAACAACAACAATAATAATAATGATAATAATAATAAAAATAATAATAATAATAAAAATCATTCTAAAAATCCAAAATAAAACACACGCGGCCCTTTTTACGAAACAAGTGCCGGGCGAATGCACCGTAAAAAATGCGTAACACCTGAGAGATAAGGAGATAAGGATCTGAGCTGACAACTGATAAGGTGAAAAAGATCCAACGGCAAACCGAGAAACATGAATTGTTGAATTATTTAAAAAAATTACGAACCAGAAATGTGGATTATTAAGTTGGTGACGAATAGATTTCCATCTCGACTGAATTGTATGTTTTTTTTTCTTCTCTCTCTCTCTCTCTCTCTCTCTCTCTCNATCTATCACTTAATAAAAATGATAATCAATATGAAAGCAGACACGCTAAAAGCTAAATGAAAAACAAAAGCATGAAAAGACAACCCTCTCTTGACCGCAGGTCTCAGAACCTCTGTCCCCAGAACCCAAGTCTCGCGCAGCATACCACACCGAGCATATCAGAGCCACCGGACACCGCCGAAAGAAGGAGCAATTGTCATGAAGAGAGAACTTAAGAGTTTAACGCACTGGGAAAACGTGAGCAGAAGAATTCACTTCCGAGGGATAGGATCACAGAATTTGTACTGGTCCCTGCTTTAATAAAACGTTTTCAGGCAGACAGGACTTGTTCAGTGATGCCAAATGTCAAAATAACACACAACATATATGTACTCGGGCCGACCGAGCTATCGCAGCTCAAATGAATTGGTAATTCACATGCTTAAAATCCTTAGTTTCGGCTCCTATTCCAATATATGACTGTGTTATTATGATGATGTTGGCGATAAAGATAATAATATTGAGAATTAAAATGACAAAGAATGATATTAATAATAATGAAGAATGACATTAATGATAATAAGGGTAATAATGATAATAGTAATGATTATGATAACAACAATAGCAAAAATAATGTTAACAATAATAAAGAAAATAATGATAATGATAATGATAATAAGAAGAATAACAATGATGATAAGGATGATATAATGAGAGTGATGATGATGATGAGAAAAATGTTAATAACAGTGATGATGGTCCGAACTAGCAGTAATCATAAGAATAATCTTATTAATAATAATAGTAATAATAATGATAATGATGATAATGTTGGTGATAATGATGATCATAATGATGATGGTAGTGATGATAATGATAACAAAAATAACAACAATGATAATGATCATGAAAATGATAATAAGGATAGTGATAATGATATCAATAATGATAGTGATAATAAAAATGATGAAAAAATAATAACAATGACAATACTCAAGCGATATTGGAAATGATTATGAGAAAAATGATAACAATAGAGATGACACAATGATGTTGATAATAACGATAATGATGATGATAATATTTATGATATTGAAAATAATAATGATCAAAATAACGATAATAGTGATAATAACAAGAGTCATAAAATCAGCAATAATGATCAAAATAATAGTAATAATAGTGGTAATGATAATAACAATAATAAAAATGATAATAATGATAATGGTAATGATAATAATAATAATGATAATAATAATAATTATAACAGTAACAATGACAATAATGATTACAATAATAATAACCGATAATACAGTAAGAATACTGACAAAAAAAATGGTAATGATATTAACTGTAAACAAGAACCAATAATTATCCTCATAAAGAATGATAATAACGAAAGCGACACCGCCAATGCTTTTGAAAACAAAAGCGTTGGCAACCCTCCCTTGACCGCGTCTCGAACCCCTGTCCCCAGAACCCAAGTCTCGCGCGCTACCCACCGAGCTATCGCATCCCGATAGACTTGGCAACTGTTATGCATAAAATACTTAAAGTCTTTTAAGCAGGGGAGCGTTTGGGCAAGAATTCCTTCCGATAGGCCAAGAACTGTCCCTTTCCTGTGCAAAACGCTTTCCAAGGCAGACAGGCCTGTTCAGTGATGCCAAATGTCAAAATAACACAACACATACGTACTCGGGCCGACCGAGCTATCGCAGCTCAAATGAATTGGTAATTCACATGCTTAAAAAACTTAGTTTCTACTTATATTCCAATATATGGCTGGGTAATTATAATGATGTTGATGATAAAGATAATAATAATGAATATTGAAATGACAGTGATAATACGAATGATAATGATAATAATGATAGGGGTAATAATGTTAATAGTAATTATGGTAGCAACAGCAGCAACAATAATTCTGATGATAATGACTATTATAATAACAATAATGTTGATGACAATAATGATCATGAAATTAATGATGACAACAATAATGATGATAATAATAATAATAAAAACAATGATAAGAATGATAATGATGAGAGTGATGATGATGTTGGTAATGATGACAAAGTTATAATAACAAGAAAATAATTAATGGTGGTAATGACAATGATAATGGTCCTAACTAACAGTAATGATAGGAATAATCATAGCAATAATAATAGTTATAATAATTAAAACAACGATAAGGATATTGATAATAATAGTGATGATAATGATAATAAGGATAATAACAACAATAATGATAATAAAATATACATGATAATAATAATAATAAGGATAATGATAACAATAAGGATAATGATAATGAAATATACATGATAATGATAATAATAATAATCGTGATAATGATGATATAATAGCAATATTCATAGTAGTAACATTAACAATGACAATGATCATGAAAATGACATTAAGGATAATGATAATGATGATAATAAAAAATATGAAAATAAAAAGTAATGATAATTATAATGATAAAACCGATAGTAATAACAATAATAATATTAATGATAATAATGATAATGATGATAATAGTAACAATGATGATAATAGAGAATATTGACAAAAATAATGATTATAATAACGATAATGATAATAATAACAGTAATGAAATCAGCAATAAGGATGAAAATAATAATAATAATAATAATGATAATGATAATATCAATAACGATAATAATAATAATGATAATAACAATGATGATAATAACAATAATAATAATAACAAAAATAATAATATAATAACAAAAATAATAATAATAATAACAAAAATAATAATAACAAAAATATAATAATAACAAAAATAAATAATAAAAATAATAATAACAAAAATAATAATAACAAAAATAATAATAACAAAAATAATAATAACAAAAATAATAATAACAAAAATAATAATAACAAAAATAACAAAAAATAATAATAACAAAAATAATAATAACAAATAATAATAACAAAAATAATAATAATAACAAAAATAATAATAACAAAAATGATAATAAACATTATAATAGTGACAGCAATAATAACGATAAAAAAGATAATTTTGAGAACAGCAACAGTAACAATAATGGTTATAATGATAATAGCAACGATAAGAAAAACGACAGTACTGACAAAAACATGGCAATGATAATAATATATGCAAATATGAACCAATGATTATCTTGATATAAAATGCTAATAACAACGAAAGCGACACCGCCAATGCTTTTGAAAACAAAAGCGTTGGCAACCCTCCCTTGACCGCGTCTCGAACCCCTGTCCCCAGAACCCAAGTCTCGCGCGCTACCCACCGAGCTATCGCCACCCGAAAGAAAGAGCAATTGTCATGCTTAAAATACTTAGAGTTTTAAGCAGGGTAGCGTTTGGCCAAGAATTCCTGCCGATAGGCCAAGAACTGTACCGTTCCCTGCTTAATAAAACGCTTTCCAAGGCAGGCAGGACTTGTTCAGTGATGCCAAATGTCAAAATAACACAAAATGTACGTACTCGGGCCGACCGAGCTATCGCAGCTCAAATGAATTGGTAATTCACATGCTTAAAATCTTTAGTTTCTACTCCTATTCCAATATATGGCTGTGTAATTGTGATGTTGATGACAAAGATAATAATAATGAATATTGGAATGACACTGATGAATATTGGAATGACACTGATAATAAGAATGATAATGATAATAATAAAAGTAATAATGATAATAGTAATGATGATAAGAGCACCAACAATAATAAAATGTTAATAATGGTAACGATAATAATGATGCTGACAAATGATAACGAAAATAATAATGACAATAATGATAATGATGACATTAACAATAACACATTAAGTGATAAGGATGATTATAATGATGAGAGTGATGATGATGATAAAGTAAAAATAACAAAAACAAAAATGTTAATAACTGATAAGGGCCCTCAATGCTAAAATTGATGTAGAGCAATGATAATCAGAGCAACATTTAATAATAACAATGAGATAATAATGATAATGATGATCATAATGGTGATAATAGTGATGATAATGATAATACAAAATAACAATAATAATTAATAATAATAATAATAATAAAAATAATAATAATGATAATAAAATAATAATAATATATTAATAATAGTAATATATCAATAAATAACATTAACAATGATCAACGATCATGATAATGATAATGATGATGATAGTATCCATAATATGATAGCGGTAATTAAAAGTGATAGGAATAGAAAGAAAATAGTGATAATAATGATAAGACAATGATAATCACAATGATAATATTAATGATAATAATAGTGATAATGACGAGGAAAAGGTAATTATAATAATAATATAATAATTTATAATAATGATAATGAAGACGATGATGACAGTGATGATAATAATAATTATTATGATAGTCATCATCACAAAAAAATAGCAGTAATAAAATCAATATCAAACAAACTATGGAAAGACATGATAATAATATGATGATAATAGGGATAACATGAATGATAATAATGAAAATGATAGTTTTAATAGTAATAATGATAATATAATGATGATAATAGTTATAATAATATTTTGATATTGATTATATTTCTGACGTTATCGATAATGATAATGATTATTTTAATGGTATAATGATAATAGTAGTAAATAAAATCGATATAATTAATGAAAATATAATAATAATGCTAATAATAAGAATAAAATAGTAACAATAACAAAATAAATTACATAGTAAATTATATAAAAAATAATAATGATGTGTACTGTTTTAATATACAAATAACTGAATAATTAACTATATTAAAAACAAAATCGTTGGAAACCTTATCCTTGATAAAAAAAGTCTCGTTGGAAAACCCTTGACCTGTCCCCCCCAGAACCCAAATCTCGCGCGCTACCACCGAGCTATCGCCACCGAATGAAAGAGCAATTGTCATGCTTACTTAGAGTCTTAAGCAGGATAGCGTTGGGCAAGAATTCCTGCCGATAGGCCAAGAATTGTACCGTCCCTGTTCAAAACGCTTTCCAAGGCAGACAAGACTTGTTCAGTGATGCCAAATGTCAAAAGAACACTTATACGTACCGAGCTATCGCAGCTCAAATGAATTGGTAATTCACATGCTTAGAATACTACTATTTTCTAACATGGCAATATGTGGCTGTGTTATTATGATGATGTTGGTGATAGAGATGATGATAATGAGTATCAAAGTGACTATGATAATAATAATAATAATAGTAATGAATGATTACACAACAATAATGATGATAATAATGATGATTATAATGACAATGTTGGTGACAAAAATGATAATTATAATGGTAATGAGAATGATAATGATAACAATAATGATAATAATAATAAAATGATAATAATAACACTAACAATGATGAAAAGATGATGAATGATGAGAAAGTAATAATAACAAGAAAAAATAATAATAATAACAATGATAAGGGTCCTAACTAACAGTAATGGTAAGAATGATCATAGTAATGATAATAATAGTAATGACAATAAAAATGATGATAATATCAATGATAATGATAATAATATAATAATATAGTGATAATAATAAATAGTAATAATAATAATAGCAATAGTAATAATAGTAGTAATAATGATAATAATGATAATTAAAAAATAATGACAATAATGATAATAATAATAATAATGATAATGATAATAATGACAATGATGATAATAATAGTTATAATAATTAGCATCATAATAATAGCAGTAATAGCGACTAATCGGACGATACTGGAAATGATAATAGAAATGATAACTAATAATAATTTTGATGAAGATGATATTCATGATGATATTAATATGGATAATGATTATAATAATGGCAATAATAATAACAACAGCAATAAAATCGGCAATAATGATGAAAATAATAATAAAATGATAATAACAATAATAATAATAATAATGATGATAATAATAATAATAATAATAATAATGATAATCGTAGAAATATAATATTAATAATGATAATAATAATAACAGAAATAATAACAATAATTTTGATAATAATAATAACAGAAATAATAACAATAATTTTGATAACAGCAACAACATTAATAATGATTACAATAACAATAATGATTACACTAATAATCATAATCAATGATAATAATAACAATGATAGTAAGAACGACAGTGCTGATACTAACATTAATAATGACGGTAATAACTGCAAATAAAAGCCAATAATTATCTTGATAAGAAATTATAATAACGAAAGCGACACAGCTAATATTGATAATAACAAAAAAATTTTGGCAACCCTCCCTTGACCGCGTCTCGAACCCCTGTCCCCAGAACCCAAGTCTCGCGCGCTACCCACCGAGCTATCGCCACCCGAAAGAAAGAGCAATTGTCATGCTTAAAATACTTAAAGACTTTTAATCAGGGGAGCGTTTGCCGATAGGCCAAGAATGTACCTTTCCCTGCTTAATAAAACGCTTTCCAAGGCAGGCAGGACTTGTTCAGTGATGCCAAATGTCAAAATAACACACAACATAAAAATACTGAAATGGTAATTCACATGCTTAACATCCTTAGTTTCTACTCCTATTCAAATATATATGGCTGAGTGTAATTATGGGATGTTGGTAATAAAGATAATGATACAAAGAATTAGGATGACAATAATAAGAATGGTATTAATAATAATAAGGGTAATTATGATAATGGTAATGATTATAACAACAGCAACAACAATGTTGAAAACAATAATGATGAAAATGATGATGATAACAATAATGATATAATAATAATAACAATAAGAATGATGATGATGAGAAAGCAATAATAACAGCAAAATCAATATTGATAATAACAGTGATAATGGTCCGAACAGTAATGATAAGAATAATCTTATTAACGATAATAATAATAATGATGATAATTATGATAGTGATAATGATCATAACGATGATAGTGGTGATAATGATAATGAATATAATAACAACAATAATGATGATAATAATAATAATAATAAAATAATAATAATAATTGTGATAATGATCATATAATAGCAATATTAATAATAGTAACATTAACAATTATAATGATCATGAAAATGATAATAAGGGTAATGATAATGATGATATCAATGATGATATCGGTAATAAAAATGATACAAATATAAAAAATGATAATAATAATGATAACAATAATAATAGTAATGACAATGGTGATAATATATGATATCATTTAACATCCTCATATCAATAGCAGTAATAATGATAATATTTAAACGATATTGGAAATAATAATAAAAATGATGATAACAATAGAGATGACACGATGTTGTTGATAATAACAATAAATGATAGAAATGAGATTAATGATAAAAGTAGTAATAATAATTTTGATAATGATAATACTTATAATATTGATAATATATTATAATAACGAAATATATAATAATAATAATAGTAATATATCGGCAATAATGATGAAAGTAATAGTAATGATAATGATAATGATAATATAATATAATAATAATAATAATAATAATAATAATAATAATAATAATAATAATAATAATAATAATAATAATAATAATAATAACAATAACAATAAAATAACAATAACAATAACAATAATAATAATAATAATAATAATAATAATAACAATAATAATAATAGAGATAATAATGATAATAATAATAACAGCAATAATAACAATAATACAGATATGTTAGTAACTAACAATGACAATTATGATTACGATAATAATTATAACAACGATGATAAGAATGACAATATTCATAAAAACGATGGTAATGATAATAGTAACAGCAATAATGACAATGATAAAGATATGAATGACAATAATGATTATAATAATGATAATAACAACGATAGTAAGAACAATACTAATAAAAAACATGGCAATTCAAATAAGTACCAATAATTATACTATAAAATGTTAATAACAACGAAAGTGACACCACTCATGCTAAAAACAAAAGCGTTGGCAACCCTCCCTTGACCGCGTCTCGAACCCCTGTCCCCAGAACCCAAGTCTCGCGCGCTACCCACCGAGCTATCGGAGCTCGAAAAATTGTGATTATCATGGATAAAATACTTAGACTTTTAAGCAGGGGAGCGTTTGGGCAAGATTTCCTGTCGATAGGCCAAGAACTGTACCATTCCCTGTGCGAAACGCTTTCCAAGGCAGGCAGGACTTGTTCAGTGATGCCAAATAACACACAGCCTAAATGTACTCGGGCCGACCGAGCTATCGCAGCTCAAATGAATTGGTAATTCACATGCTTAAAATACTTAGTTTCTAATATTCCAATACATGGCTGAGTGTATTTATGATGTAGGTAATAAAGATAATGATAATGATCAGTAAATAAGGGTAATAATGATAATAGAAATGATCATAATAGGAACAACAGCGACAATAATGATGTCAGTAATTATAATGATAATAATAATGACAATTATGATAATAAAAATGATAATAATAATAATAATAAAAATGATAAAAACAATGATAATAATGATAATGAGAATGCTAATGATGATAATAAAGTAATAAGAACAAAAATAATTGTATTAACAATGTGTTCCTAACTAACAGCAATAATAAGAATAATCATAGCAATAATAATTATATAAATAATGATAATGATAACAATGATAGTAAAAATGGTATTGATGATAATGATAATGATGATTATAATGATAATAATGATGGTAGCAAAATAATAATAATGATAATGATGGTATTTATAATGATATAATATCAATAATAATTGTAACATTAACAATGGCAGTTATCATGAAAATAATGATAAAGATAATGATAATGGCGGCAATGAAAATGGTAAAAATAGAGAATAAAGAAAATAATAATGACAATAACAATGATAACAATATAATAACAATAATAATGTCAATGATAATTATAATAATGACAATGATAATAATAATATTTATGATAATTATCATCTATAATAATAGTACTAATAATGACAATAATTACACGATATTAGAAATGATAATAATAAAAATTATAATAGAGATATTATGTTGATATTAACAATAATATTTATGCTAATGATAGAAATAACACTGATGATAATAATAATGATTTTAATTTTAATAATGATAATATTTATGATGATATTGTTAATGATAATGATTATAATAACGATAATAATGATAATGACAATAGTAATAAAACCGGCAATGATTAGGAAAATAATAACAGTAATAATAATAATAATAATAATAATAGTAATAGTAATAATAATAATATATAATAATGCAATAATAATATAAAATAATAGTAGTAATAATAATGATAATAATAATTATGAAAATAAAAAAACTATCCAAGTACAAAGATCTGAGATTCAAAAGATGTGGGACATGAAACTGAAGTGATAACCGTTATAATTGGGGCATCAGGATTAGTGAAAAATGGATAAATACACCAATAAGATTCCTGGCAACATCACCATCTGTGAGGCCCAGAAGATGGCCCTCCTTGGCACTGCCCACAGACGACGCAAAGAGCTGTCAATCACCTGACACATCGTCCCATGATGCCCAGGGAACAGTGACTGCTCTCGGCATCATTGGCTGAGTAAACTGACTGTAGAAAGAAAACGCAGCATAGTAATGATAATGGTAATAAAGATAATAATAATAACAATAATAGTAACAATAATAATTATTATAATAATGATAATAATAACAATGATAATAAGAACGATACTGCTAATAACAATGGCAGTAAGAATAGTCACCAAATAAAATTTAGTATTTAACAATGGCATTATCATGAAATGCGGCAATGAAAATGGTAAAAATAGAGAAAAAAGAAAATAATAATGACAATAACAATGATAACAATATAATAACAATAATAATGTCAATGATAATTATAATAATGACAATGATAATAATAATATTTATGATAATTATCATCTATAATAATAGTACTAATAATGACAATAATTACACGATATTAGAAATGATAATAATAAAATAATAATAGAGATATTATGTTGATATTAACAATAATATTTATGATAATGATAGAAATAACATTGATGATAATAGTAATGATTTTAATTTTAATAATGATAATATTTATGATGATATTGTTAATGATAATGATTATAATAACGATAATAATGATAATGACAATAGCGGCAATGATTAGGAAAATAATAAATAATAACAATATAATAACAATAGTAATAGTAATAATAATAATGATGATGATGATGATAATAATAATAATAATAATATAATAATAATATAATAATAAATAATAATTAAATAATAATAATAATAATAATAATAATAATAATAATAAAATAATAATAATAAAAGTAGTAGTAATAATAATGATAATAATAATTATGAAAATAAAAAAACTATCCAAGTACAAAGATCTGAGATTCAAAAGATGTGGGACATGAAACTGAAGTGATAACCGTTATAATTGGAGCATCAGGATTAGTGAAAAATGGATAAATACACCAATAAGATTCCTGGCAACATCACCATCTGTGAGGCCCGGAAGATGGCCCTCCTTGGCACTGCCCACAGACGACGCAAAGAGCTGTCAATCACCTGAAACATCGTCCCATGATGCCCAGGGAACAGTGACTGCTCTCGGCATCATTGGCTGAGTAAACTGACTGTAGAAAGAAAACGCAGCATAGTAATAATAATGATAAGAGTAAAGATAATAATAACAATAATAGTAACAATAATAATTATTATAATAATGATAATAATAACAATGATAAGAACGATACTGCTAATAACAATGGCAGTAAGAATAGTCACTTCAAATAAAATCTAATATTTATAATGACAATATCGAAAGCGACACCGCCAATGCTGATAATAATAATATATAATGATAATAATAATAGTAATAATAATAATGATAATAATAACAAAAATAAAGATATTTTTGATAACAGAATGATAATAATGATTATAATAATAACAATAGCAACGATAATAAGAATTAATATGAAAACAAAAGCGTTGGCAACCCTCCCTTGACCGCGTCTCGAACCCCTGTCCCCAGAACCCAAGTCTCGCGCGCTACCCACCGAGCTATCGCCACCCGAAAGAAAGAGCAATTGTCATGCTTAAAATACTTAGAGTTTTAAGCAGGGTAGCGTTTGGGCAAGAATTCCTGCCGATAGGCCAAGAACTGTACCGTTCCCCGCTTAATAAAACGCTTTCCAAGGCAGACAGGACTTGTTCAGTGATGCCAAATGTCAAAATAACACAAACATGTACGTACTCGGGCCGACCGAGCTATCGCAGCTCAAATGAATTGGTAATTCACATGCTTAAAAACTTAGTTTCTACTCATATTGCGATACAAGGCTGAGTGTAATTATGATGATGGTGATGACAAAGATAATATTAATGAATATAAAGATTACATAATAGTGATGGTAACAATGATAATAATAAAGATAATAAGGATAATAATGATGATAGTAATGATTATAACAACAGCAACAATAATGATGATGATAATAATTATTACAATACTTTTGATGACAATAATAATGAAAATAATGATGATAACAAAAATATAATGATAATGATGATGGTAATAATAATGATAATGATAACAATAACAATGATAATAAGATACGAGTGATGACGGTGATGATGATCACAAAGTAATAATAACAAGACAAGAATTGATAGTGTTAACAATGATAATGGTTCTAACAGTAATGATGAAAATAATCTATGATAACAATAGAGATGACACAATGATGTTGATAACAATAATGATAATAATAATATTGATGATAATAGTAGAAATAATTTTGATAATAATATCTATGATGATATTGATGATAATAATGACTATGATAACGATAATATTAATAATAACAATAGTAATAAAATCAGCAATAATGATGGAAATAATAGTAATAATAGTGGTAATGATAATGATAACAATAACAACAATAATAATAATGATAATAATAATAATAATAATAATAATAACAATGACAATAATGATTACAATAATAATAATAACAGTAACAATGACAATAATGATTACAATAATAATAATAATAACGATAGTACAATAAGAACAATACTGATAAAAAAAAACATGGTAATGATGATAACTAAACAAGAACCAATAATTATCTTCATAAAGAATGAGTATAGGCGCGAAAGCGAGACCATTAATGCTGATGAAAACAAAAGCAGTGGCAACCCTCCCTTGACCGCGTCTCGAACCCCTGTCCCCAGAACCCAAGTCTCGCGCGCTACCCACCGAGCTATCGCTCGAAAAAAATATCATGCTTAAAATACTTAGAGTTTTAAGCAGGGTAGCGTTTGGGCAAGAATTCCTTCCGATAGGCCAAGAACTGTACCGTTCCCCGCTTAATAAAACGCTTTCCAAGGCAGACAGGACTTGTTCAGTGATGCCAAATGTCAAAAGAACACTTATACGTACCGAGCTATCGCAGCTCAAATGAATTGGTAATTCACATGCTTAGAATACTACTATTTTCTAACATGGCAATATGTGGCTGTGTTATTATGATGATGTTGGTGATAGAGATGATGATATCAAAGTGACTATGATAATAATGATAGTAATGATTACATCAGCGAACAACAATAATATGAATAATGACAATGTTGGTGACAAAAATAATTATAATGATAATGAGTATATGAAATGATAATGATAACAATAATGATAATAATAATATAATAATAAACAAACAATGATAAGGATGATGATAATGATGAGAAAGTAATAATAACAAGAAAAATAATAATGTCAATAACAATGATAAGGGTCCTAACTAACAGTAATGGTAAGAATGATCATAGTAATAATAATAATAGTAATGACAATAAAAATGATGATGATAATATCAATGATAATGATAATAATAATAGCGATAATAATAATAGTGATAATAATAATAGTAATATAATAATAACAATAGTAATAATAATAATAATTAATAAAAATAATAATAATGATAATATAATAATAATAATAATAATAATTAATAATGATAATGATAATATATGATGATAATAATAGTTATAATAATTAGCATCATAATAATAGCAGTAATAGTGACTAATCGGACGATACTGGAAATGATAATAGAAATGATAACAGTAATAATAATTTTGATGATGATATTCATGATGATATTAATATGGATAATGATTATAATAATGGCAATAATAATAACAATAGCAATAAAATCGGCAATAATGATGAAAATTATAATAATAATGATAATAACAATAAATAATAATTAATAATAATAATAATAATAATGATAATAGTAGAAATAGAATATAATAATGATTAATAATAACAGAAATAATAACAATAATTTTGATAACAGCAACAACAACAATAATGATTAGAATAACAATAATGATTACAATAATAATCATAATCAATGATAATAATAACAATGATAGTAAGAACGACAGTGCTGATACTAACATTAATAATGACGGTAATAACTGCAAATAAAAGCCAATAATTATCTTGATAAGAAATGATAATAACGAAAGCGACACAGCTAATATTGATAATAACAAAAAAATGGCAACCCTCCCTTGACCGCGTCTCGAACCCCTGTCCCCAGAACCCAAGTCTCGCGCGCTACCCACCGAGCTATCGCCACCCGAAAGAAAGAGCAATTGTCATGCTTAAAATACTTAGACTTTTAAGCAGGTAGCGTTTGGGCAAGAATTCCTTCCGATAGGCCAAGAACTGTACCGTTCCCCGCTTAATAAAACGCTTTCCAAGGCAGACTTGTTCAGTGATGCCAAATGTCAAAATAACACAATATATACGTACTCGGGCCGACCGAGCTATCGCAGCTCAAATGAATTGGTAATTCACATGCTTAAAATCCTTAGTTTCTACTCCTATTCCAATATATGGCTGAGTGTACTTATGAGGACTTTGGTGTTAAAGATAATAATAATGAGCATTAAAATGACGATGGTAATAAGAAAGATGATAATGATAATATGGGTAATAATGATAATAGTAATGATCATAATAACAACAGCAACGACAATAATGATGACAATAATGATAATAATAATAATAATGATGACAATAATGATAATAATAATGATGATGACAATAATGATAACGAAAATAATGATAGCAATGATAATGATGATGGTAATGATGAGAGTGATAATGATGATGATAAAGTAATGATAACAACAAAAATAACAGTGTTAATAACAATGATAGTGGTTCCAACTAGCAGTAATAATAAGAATAATCATAGCAATAATGATTATATAAATGATGATAATGATAACAATGATAATAGTAAAAACGATAATGATGATAATAATAATGATGATTATAATGATAATGATGATAATGATAGCAAAAATTATGATAATGATAATGATAATGATGGCATTTATAATATATCAATGATAATAGTAACATTAACAATGACAGTTACCATGAAAATAATGATAAGGATAATGATGATGATGATAATAGTATCAATAATGATAGCGGTAAAGAAATTGGTAAACATAGAAAAAAGAAAATAATAATGATGATAACAATGATAGCAATACAATAAGAATAATAATATCAACGACAATAATATAGATAACGATAATAATAACAATAATAATGATAATAATAATGATAGTGATAATAATGATAATGATAATAATAATAATGATAATAATAATAGTTACGATAATCATCATCATCGATAATAATAACACTAATAATGACAATAATTATACAGTATAAGAAATGATAATAATAAAAATGATAATAGAGATGACAACATGATGTTGATAATAACAATAATAATTATGATAATGATAGAAATAACATTGATGATAATAGTAATGAATTTAATTTTGATAATGAAAATATTTATGACGATATAGCATAGCAATAATAATGATAATAAAGATAATAACAATAGCAGTAATAATAACAACAATAATGGTAACAGTAATAATTATTATATAATATTAATGATGATAAGAACGATACTGCTAATAATAATGGCAATAAGAATGGTCACTGCAAATAGAATATAATAATTATAATGATAATAACGAAAGCGACACAGCTAATATTGATAATAAAAAATTTGGCAACCCTCCCTTGACCGCGTCTCGAACCCCTGTCCCCAGAACCCAAGTCTCGCGCGCTACCCACCGAGCTATCGCCACCCGAAAGAAAGAGCAATTGTCATGCTTAAAATACTTAGAGTTTTAAGCAGGGGAGCGTTTGGGCAAGAATTCCTTCCGATAGGCCAAGAACTGTACCGTTCCCCGCTTAATAAAACGCTTTCCAAAGCAGACAGGACTTGTTCAGTGATGCCAAATGTCAAAATAACACAAAATATGTAACTCGGCCGACCGAGCTATCGCAGGCTCAAATGAATGGGTAATTCACATGCTTAAAAACTTAGTATTCTATCATTATTGCGATACCAGGCTGAGTGTAATTATGATGATCTAAGTTGATTGACAAGGATAAATATTAATGAATAATATAAAAATTACATAATAGTGAGCGTAAACTCAATGATAATATATAAAAATAATAAGGATAATAATGAATTGATAGGTAATGATTATAACAACAGCAACAATAATGATGATGATAATAATTTATATAGTCAATATTACTTTGATTGGACATAATAATGGAAAATAATGATGATAACAAAATATAATGATAATGATGATGGTAATAATAATGATTATACAATAACAATGATAATAAGATAAGTAGTGATGACGGTGATGATGATCACAATAGTAATGAATAACAAGACAAGAATTGATAGTGTTANCCCTGAAACATCGAGACGTCCATCACCTGAAACATCGTCCCATGATGCCCAGGGAACAGTGACTGCTCTCGGCATCATTGGTTGAGTAAACTGACTGTAGAAAGAAAACGCATAGTAATAATAATGATGATAATAAAAAATATTAACAATAATGATAATTTTGATAAAAGTAACAATAACAATAATGATTATAATAATAATGATGATAATAACAATGATAGTACGAACGATATTGCTAATAACAATGGTAATAAGAATAGTCACTGCAAAATGCTAATAACAACGAAAGCGACACCGCCAACGCTTTTGAAAACAAAAAGTGTTGGGCAACCCTCCCTTGACCGCGTCTCGAACCCCTGTCCCCAGAACCCAAGTCTCGCGCGCTACCCACCGAGCTATCGCCACCCGAAGAAAAGCAATTGCATGCTTAAAATACTTAGAGTTTAAAGCAGGGTAGCGTTTGGGCAAGAATTCCTTCCGATAGGCCAAGAACTGTACCTTTCCCCGCTTAATAAAACGCTTTCCAAGGCAGGCAGGACTTGTTCAGTGATGCCAAATGTCAAAATAACACAGCATATACATACTGAAATGGTAATTCACATGCTTAATATCCTTAGTTTCTACTCCTATTCAAATATATATGGCTGAGTGTAATTATGGTGGTTGGTAATAAAGATAATGATACAAAGAATTAGGATGACAATGATAATAAGAATGGAATTGATAATAATAAGGGTAATTATGATAATGGTAACGATTATAACAACAGCAACAACAATGTTGAAAACAATATTGATGAAAATGATGATGATGACAATGATAAATAATAATAATAATAATAATAATAAGAGTGATGATAAGGATGATGATGATGAGAAAGCAATAATAACAGCAAAATCAATATTGATAATAACAGTGATAATGGTCCGAACAGTAATGATAAGAATAATCTTATTAATGATAATAGTAATAATAATAATGATGATAATTATGATAATGATAATGATCATAACGATGATAGTGGTGATAATGATAACAATAATGATAACAATAATAATAATAATAATAATAATGGTGATAATGATCATATAATAGCAATATTAATAACAGTAACAGTACAAAACATAGTAACAGTAACAATTATAATGATTATGAAAATGATAATAAGGGTAATGGTAATGATGATATCAATAATGATATCGGTAATAAAAATGATAAAAATATAAAACATAATAATAATAATGATAACAATAATAATAATAATAATAATGACAATGGTGATAGTATATAATATCATTTAACATCCTCATATCAATAGCAGTAATACTGATATTTAAATGATATTGGAAATAATAATATAAATGATGATAACAATAGAGATGACACGATGTTGTTGATAATAACAATAAATGGTAGAAATGAGATTAATGATAAAAGTATTAATAATAATTTTGATAATGATAATACTTATGATAATATTGATAATAATAATGATTATAATAACGATAATGATAATAATAAGAGTAATATATCGGCAATAATGAGGAAAATAATAGTAATAATAATGATAATGATAATAATAATAATAATGATAATAATAATAACAGCAATAATAACAATAATAAAGATATGTTACTAACTAACAATGACAATTATGATTATGATAATAATTATAACAACAATGATAAAAATGACAATACTCATAAAAACGATGGTAATAATAATAGTAACAGCAATAATAACAATCATAAAGATACGAATGACAATAATGATTATTATAATGATAACAACGATAGTAAGAACAATACTAATAAAAACCATGGTAATTCAAATAAGTACCAATAATTATCTTCATATAAAATAATAACGAAAGTGACACCACTCATGCTGAAAACAAAAGCATTGGTAACCCTCCCTTGACCGCGTCTCGAACCCCTGTCCCCAGAACCCAAGTCTCGCGCGCTACCACCGAGCTATCGCCACCCGAAGAAAGAGCAATTGTCATGCTTAAAATACTTAGAGTCTTAAGCAGGGTAGCGTTTGGGCAAGAATTCCTTCCGATAGGCCAAGAACTGTACGTTCCCTGCTTAATAAAACGCTTTCCAAGGCAGGCAGTGATGCCAAATGTCAAAATAACACACAATATATACGTACTCGGGCCGACCGAGCTATCGCAACTCAAATGATTTCGTAATCTACCTGCTTAAAATACTTTTACTCATATTCCAATACATGGCTGAGTGTAATCATGATGATGCTGATGATAAAGATAATGATGGTGAATATTGAAATGACAATGAGAATAATAATGATAATAATAATAAGGGTAATATAATAATAGTAATGATCATAAGAGCGCCACCAATAATAAAATAATAGTGATGATAAGGATAATAATGATGCTGATAATAATTATAATGACAATAATGATAATGATGATATTAACAATAACTATGATGATAATGATGATGATGACGATAAAGTAAAAAACAAAAACAAAAATGACAGTGATAATAACAATGATAAGGACCCTAACTAACAGTAATGATAAAATATTAGAGCAATGATACTGATAGAAATAATAATGATGATAATGATGATGATAATGAATTTAAAATAATAACAATATAATATCAATAATAATAATAATAATAAATATTAATAATAATAACATAACAATGACAACGATCAAGATAATGATAATGATATAGTATCCATAATGATAGCGGTAATAAAAGTGATAGGAATAGAAAAAAAATAAATGATAATACAATCACAATAATACTATTAATATAATAATAATAACGATACTGATGCCGAAAATGAATAATAATGATAATGATAATAATGATGATAATGATAATGAAGATGATGAAAATTATTATAATAATAGTATATAATAATAATATAAAAATAGTAATAATAATGACAATAATCAAACGATATTGGAAATGATAGTAATAAGAATAATGGCAATAGGGATAACAACATGAAGTTGATAATAACAATAATAATGATAGTAATAACAATGATGGTAATAATGATACTAATAATTAATAATAATAACATACATTGAGGATAATAGTAATAATAATAATGATGATTTTATTTATGATAATAATGATAACAATAGTAATAAAATCGGCACTAATGATGAAAATAATAATAATGATAATAATATTAACAGTAATAACAACAATAATGATAATCTTTATAATAGTAACAAGGATAATACTTATTATAATAATAATGATAATAATAATAACTGATAATAAGAACGACAATACAGACAATAGTAATGATTAATAACAGCAAATAAAAAGTAATCATTATCTCAATAAAAAATGCTATAATAACGAAAGCGACACCATAATGATGAAAACAAAAACATGGCAACCCTCCCTTGACCGCGTCTCGAACCCCTGTCCCCAGAACCCAAGTCTCGCGCGCTACCCACCGAGCTATCGCCACCCGAAAGAAAGAGCAATTGCCATGCTTAAAATACATAAAGACTTTTAATCAGGGGAGCGTTTGTCGATAAGGCCAAGAATTGTGTTCCAGTTGATGCCAAATGTCAAAATAACACACAACATATACATACTGAATGGTAATTCACATGCTTAATATCCTTAGTTTCTACTCCTATTCAAATATATGGCTGAGTGTAATTATGGTGATGTTGGTAATAAAGATAATGATACAAAGAATTAGGATGACAATGATAATAAGAATGGTATTAATAATTAAGGGTAATTATGATAATGGTAACGATTATAACACAGCAACAACAATGTTGAAAACAATATGATGAAAATGATGATAATAACAATAATGATAATAATAATAATAATAATAATAATAACAATAAGAATGATGATAAGGATGATGATGATGAGAAAGCAATAATAACAGCAAAATCAATATTGATAATAACAGTGATAATGGTCCGAACAGTAATGATAAGAATAATCTTATTAATGATAATAGTAATAATAATAATGATGATAATTATGATAGTGATAATGATGATCATAACGATGATAGTGGTGATAATGATAATGAATATAATAAAACAATAATAATAATGATAAAATTGTGATAATGATCATATAATAGCAATATTAATAATAGTAACATAACAATTATAATGATCATGAAAATGATAATAAGGGTAATGATAATGATGATATCAATAATGATATCGGTAATAAAAATGATGAAAATATAAAACAATAATAATAATAATTAATAATAATAATAACAATAATAATGATAATAATGACAATGGTGATAATATATAAATCATTTAACATCCTCATATCAATAGCAGTAATAATGATAATATTTAAACGATATTGGAAATAATAATAAAAATGATGATAACAATAGAGATGACACGATGTTGTTGATAATAACAATAAATGATAGAAATGAGATTAATGATAAAAGTAGTAATAATAATTTGATAATAGTAATACTTATGATAATATTGATAATAATAATGATTATAATAACGATAATGATAATAATAATACTAATATATCGGCAATAATGATGAAAATAATAGTAATAATAATGATAATGATAATAATATCAATAATAATAATAATAATAATAATAATAATAATAATAATAATAATAATAATAATAATAATAATAATAATAATGATAATATCAATAATAATAATAACAATAACAATAAATAGTGATAATAATGATAATAATAATAACAGCAATAATAACAATAATAAAGATATGTTAGTAACTAACAATGACAATTATGATTATGATAATAATTATAACAACGATGATAAGAATGACAAACTCATAAAAACGATGGTAATGATAATAGTAACAGCAATAATAACAATAATAAAGATATGAATGACAATAATGATTGTAATAATGATAATAACAAAGATAGTAAGAACAATACTAATAAAACCATGGTAATTCAAATAAGTACCAATAATTATCTTAAATGACACCGCCAATGCTGATGAAAACAAAAGCGTTGGCAACCCTCCCTTGACCGCGTCTCGAACCCCTGTCCCCAGAACCCAAGTCTCGCGCGCTACCCACGAGCTATCGCCACCCGAAAGAAAGAGCAATTGTCATGCTTAAAATACTTAGAGTTTTAAGGAAGGTTTGGGCAAGAATTCCTTCCGATAGGCCAAGAATTGTACCGTTCCCTGCTTAATAAAACGCTTTCCAAGGCAGACAGGACTTGTTCAGTATGCCAAAATAACACACAACATATAGGTACTAGGACCGACAGAGCTATCGCAGCTCAAATGAATTGGTAATTGACATGCTGAAAATACTTGGTTTCTACTCATATTCCAATATATGGCTGTGTAATTATGATGATTTGGTGTTGAAGATAATAATAATGAGCATTAAAATGACGATGGTAATAAGAAGAATGATAATGATAATAAGGGTAATAATTATAATAGTAATGATCATAATAACAACAACAGCGACAATAATGATAATAATAATAATGATGACAATAATGATAACGAAAATAATGATAGCAATGATAATGATGGTGGTAATGATGAGTGATAATGATGATGATAAAGTAATAATAACAACAAAATTGTTAATAACAATGATAGTGGCTCTAACTAACAGTACTAATAAGAATAATAATAGCAATAATTAATTATATAAATGATGATAATGATAATAGTAAAAACGTTAATGACAATAATAATGAATGATTATATGATAATAATAAATGATGATAATGATAGCAAAAATGATAATGATAATGATATGATAATTAATGAATTTAATGATATAATATCAATAATAATAGTAACATTAACAATGACAGTTATCATGAAAATAATGATAAGGATAATGATGATGATAATAGTATCAATAATGATAGCGCTAATGAAAATGGTAAACATAGAAAAAAGAAAATAATAATGATAATAACAATGATAACAATACAATAAAAATAATATCAATGACAATAATAAAGATAAGGATAATAATAATAATAATAATGATAATAATAACAATAATAATAAAGATAATAATAATAATAATAATAATGATATGATAAATATAATATAATAATAATATAGTTATGATAATTATCATCATCGATAATAATAGCACTAATAATGACAATAATTATACAATATAAGAAATGATAATAAAATAATAATAGAGATGACAATAATAACAATAACAATAATAATTATGATAATGATAGAAATAACATTGATGATAATAGTAATGAATTTAATTTTGATAATGAAAATATTTATGACGATATAGCATAGCAATAATAATGATAAAGATAATAACAATAGCAGTAATATAACAACAATAATAGTAACAGTAATAATTATTAATGATAATAACAGTGATAATAAGCACGATACTGCTAATAACAATGGCAATAAGAATAGTCACTGCAAATAAAATATAATAATTATAATGATAATAACGAAAGCGACACCGCTAATGCTGATGAAAACAAAAGCGTTGGCAACCCTCCCTTGACCGCGTCTCGAACCCCTGTCCCAGAACCCAAGTCTCGCGCGCTACCCACCGAGCTATCGCCACCCGAAAGAAAGAGCAATTGTCATGCTTAAAATACTTAGAGTTTTAAGCAGGGTAGCGTTTGGGCAAGAATTCCTTCCGATAGGCCAAGAACTGTACCTTTCCCCGCTTAATAAAAACGCTTTCCAAGGCAGACAGGACTTGTTCAGTGATGCCAAATGTCAAAATAACACACAATATATACGTACTCGGCGCCGACCGAGCTATCGCAGCTCAAATGAATTGGTAATTCACATGCTTAAATACTTAGTTTCTACTTATATTGCATACATGGCTGAGTGTAATTATGATGATGCTGATGATAAAGATAATGATGGTGAATATTGAATGACAATGATAATAATAATAAGGGTAATAATAATAGTAATGATCATAGAGCGCCACCAATAATAAAATAATAGTGATGATAAGGTAATAATGATGCTGATAATGATAATGACAATAATGATAATGATGATATTAACAATAATATGATGATAATGATGATGATGACGGTAAAGTAAAAATAACAAAAACAAAAATGACAATGATAATAACAATGATAAGGGCCCTACTAACAGTAATGATAAGAATAATTAGAGCAATGATACTGATAGAAAATAATAATGATAATGATGATGATAATGGAATTACAAATAATAACAATTATAATATCAATAATGATAATAATAATAATAAGCAATATTAATAATAATAACATAACAATGACAACGATCAAGATAATGATAATGATGATAGTATCCATAATGATAGCGTAATAAAAGTGATAGGAATAGAAAAAAATGATAATGATAATACAATCACAATAATACTATTGATGATAATAATAAAACGATACTGATGCCGAAAATGATGATAATAATAATAATAATGATGATAATGATAATGAAGATGATGAAAATATTATAATAATAGTTATACTAATAATAATCATAAAAAATAGCAATAATAATGACAATAATCAAACGATATTGGAAATGATAGTAATAAGAATAATGGCAGTAGGGATAACAACATGAAGTTGATAATAACAATAATAATAATGATAGTAATAACAATGATGTAGTAATGATACTAATAATAATAATAACATACATTGAGGATAATAGTAATAATAATAATGATGATTCTATTTATGATAATAATGATAATAACAATAGTAATAAAATCGGCACTAATGATGAAAATAATAATAATGATAATATATATTAACAGTAATAACAACAATAATGATAATCTTTATAATAGTAATAAGGATAACACTTATTATAATAATAATGATAATAATAATAACTGATAATAAGAACGACAATACAACAATAGTAATGATAATAATAACAGCAAATAAAAAGTAATCAATATCTCAATAAAAAATGCTAATAATAACGAAAGCGACACCGCTAATGCTGATGAAAACAAAAGCATTGGCAACCTCCCTTGACCGCGTCTCGAACCCCTGTCCCCAGAACCCAAGTCTCGCGCGCTACCCACCGAGCTATCGCCACCCGAAAAAAAGCAATTGTCATGCTTAAAATACTTAGAGTTTTAAGCAAGGTAGTGTTTGGGCAAGAATTCCTTCCGATAGGCCAAGAACTGTCCTTTCCCTGCTTAATAAAACGCTTTCCAAGGCAGGCAGGACTTGTTCAGTGATGCCGAAATGTCAAAATAACGCACCATAGATGCTACTCTTATTCGAATATATGGCTGTGTAATCATGATGATGTTGTGACAAAGATAATGATAATGAGAAATAGAATGACAATGATGATAAGAATGATATTGATAATAATAAGGGTAATAATGATAATAGTAATGATTATGATAACAGCAAAAATGATAACAATAATAAAGAAAATAATGATAATTATAATAAGAATAACAATAACAATAACAATGATGATAAGGATGAGAGTGATGATGATGATGAGAAAAATGTTAATAACAGTGATGATGGTCCGAACTAACAGTAATGATAATAATCTTAATAATAGTAATAATAAAATCTTAATAATAGTAATAATAATCTTAATAATAGTAATAATTAATCTAATAATAAATAATAGTAATAATAATAATGTAATAATAATCAATAATAGTAATAATAAATCTTAATAATAGTAATAATGATTAATGATAATGATGATAATGAGGATCATAATGATGATGGTGATGATAATGATGATGAAAATGATAATAAGGATAAGGATAATGATATCAATAATGATATTGATAATAAGAATAATGAAAATATAAAAAATAATAATAACAATGATAATACTCACGCGATATTGGAAATGATGATAAAAATGATAACAATAGAGACGACACAATGATGTTGATAATAACGATAATGATAATGATAATATGATGATATTGAAAATGATAATGATCATAATAATAGTGATAATAACAAAAATAATAAATCGGCAATAATGATGAAAATAATAGTATTAATAGTGGTAATGATGATAATAACAATATAATAATAATGATAATAATGACGATGAGGATAATAGTAACAGCAATAATAATAATAATAATAAATATGATTTTGATATCAGTAACAATGACAATAATGATTACAATAACAATAATAAACGATAATATTGTAAGAACAATACTGACAAAAAAAACATGGTAATTAATAACTAAACAAGAACCAATAGTTATCTTCATAAAGAATGATTATAGGCACGAAGGCGACACCGCCAATGCTTTTGAAAACAAAAGCGTTGGCAACCCTCCCTTGACCGCGTCTCGAACCCCTGTCCCCAGAACCCAAGTCTCGCGCGCTACCCACCGAGCTATCGCCACCCGAAAGAAAGAGCAATTGTCATGCTTAAAATACTTAGAGTTTTAAGCAGGGTAGCGTTTGGGCAAGAATTCCTTCCGATAGGCCAAGAACTGTACCGTTCCCTGCTTAATAAAACGCTTTCCAAGGCAGACAAGACTTGTTCAGTGATGCCAAATGTCAAAATAACACAAAATATACGTACTCGGGCCGACCGAGCTATCGCAGCTCAAATGAATTGGTAATTCACATGCTTAAAATCCTTAGTTTCTACTCATATTCCAATACATGGCTGTGTAATTATGACGATGATGACGAAGATAATGATACCGAGTTTTGATATGACAATGATAATAAGAACTATAATAATAATAATAAAGGTAATAATAATAGTAATGATTATAAGAGACCTAACAATTATAAAATGATGATAGTAATGACAACGATAATAATGATGCTGACAACAATGATAACGAAAATAATGATAATGACAATAATGATATTGATATTAACAATGAAAATGATGATAAGGATTTATGAAAAGCCATGAGCGATGCATGATGATAAAGTAAAATAAACAAAAAAAAAAAACACAAACACACACCACCACACACACACAAC
>NW_020869649.1:413103-414770 GCF_003789085.1 Penaeus vannamei | reverse complement strand
AAAAGATGTGGGACATGAAACTGAAGTGATACCCGTTATAATTGGAGCATCAGGATTAATAATAATAATAAAAAAACTGGATAAATACACCAATAAGATTCCTGGCAACATCACCATCTGTGAGGCCCAGAAGATGGCCCTCCTTGGCACTGCCCACAGACGACGCAAAGAGCTGTCAATCACCTGAAACATCGTCCCATGATGCCCAAGGAACAGTGACTGATATAATTTATTATACATATTATATTATATTATATATAATAATTATTATCTTATATAATATATATATTATAATTTTATATATAAATATATATAATTATATATATAATTTATATATATATAATTTATATTATATATATATATATAATTAATAATTATATATAAATTTATATATAATAATTTATATATAATATAATAATTTATATATAAATATAATATATAATAATAAAATAATTATATAATTATATAATTAAAATATATTATATATAATAATGATTATTATATTTTATTATGATAATATTTTATAATATAATTATTATAAGACTAGATAAGCAAAAAACTGAACCACTACCCTCTCACTCCCACACACAACCATAGCCAGAATCTGACGTCACAAACTTTGCAAACTGTGCTCCATCAAGTGTTTCACGCTTAAAGGAATATCAGAGAGCTGGTCAAGTTTGCGAGCAATATGAACTAATCAGAGATAGCTGTTGCAAACCCCTGTGCACACTCATCCTCCCTAAATCTATCCAAGTGAAACTGGAGTGGCCACTGGAAAGACAGGTGGTTTGGAAGCGGACCCGTACGGTAGCCACATCTAATCTATGGTCAGTACCACAGATCTCGGCACTCCGGTAAACTTTGCAGTTCTGAAGGATCCTCAAGCGAGTGCTAACAATGTAGTAAAGCGATACAGGTTGGAGTACTGATACCAGGAGCCAGAAATCCTCAATCTCTAAAACCTAGCAAAATTTCGGAGAAAGAGGCTGTTCTCGCTACTGAAATCGGCCATGGGGACCGACAGACATCCATAGCCAGCTCGATCACAATCGGATACTAAATTAAAGTCGCATGACATTTATTACCTGTCAGCAGAGCTGTCACGAGATCAAGGTCTATATAAATACAGGTCTCTTCACTAAGCGACTCAAATTCGTCCGTCTCGCGCATGACGTCATCTGGAGACAGAGCCTGGGGGTTCGACGCTAATCGCGTGGTCATTCTTTGATGTGAGGGAGAGCCGTAAGGATCTCTCCCTCTCTCCGTTTTCGCTCGCTTGACTGACTGGCGCGCGCAAAGCCACAATACCCAGTGGTTGGTTGCAGCTTATATATGTACATCTATGTTATTATGATGTTTATGCATTGTCATTATTATTATTATCAACATTATCATTGTTATTGTTGTATGATTCGTTTTATCATAAATTCGTCAAAACATTTAGAGTTTACATATGCCATGTCTTTTTTTTTATTTATTTTACGTCGTTATTATGCCATGTCTAAGCTGCAACATGAAAATTACAAAACTAAATTCCCGTAGAGTATGTGATATAGGCCTATAAACAATCGCTGATAATCATCGCCTGTAAAATCTGTCCAATATGCAAATCGTTCAACGTGCCGACTTCTAAAATTACTTAAGTATCTGCTCATTTACCACCG
>NW_020869649.1:405603-408103 GCF_003789085.1 Penaeus vannamei | reverse complement strand
AAAAAGAAAGAGCATGAATACGAAATCGAAGAAGAAGAAAGAAGAAAAGGAGGAGGAGGAGAAGGAAGAGATGTAAAAGAGAGAAAAAAGAACAGAAAGAGAGAGAAAATGGACAGAAAGAGAGAAAAAAAAGAACAGAAAGAGTGAGAGAAAAAGGGACAGAAAGAGAGAGAAAAAGGGACACAAAGACAAAGAAAAAAAGGCACAGAAAGAAAGAAAAAAGGAACAGAAAGAGAGAGACACAAAAAGGACAACCATAATAATAATAATAAAAAAAGCAAAACCACCCACAGATACCTCGAATCCTACGCCGGGACGATCCTGGACGCAATGACAGCTGGAGGAGACGTGCTCGACGAAGCGATTCTGGGAAACCCTCTGCAGGTGTTCGCTCTCATCAAGCGCATGGTGCTCTACTGGCCTCGCCTCAAGGACGCCGTTTATAATACTACAAAGGCAAAAGGTATTGTGACTCGGGGTTTAAGGGGGTTGGGTAGAGAGAGGAAAAAAGTATAGTGTCTTGGGATGTTAGGGAGTTAGGTAAAGAGAGAGAGGGGGGGGGGGGAGAGTCACAGGAAGCGAGAGAGGAGAGGGAGAGGAAGAGAGGCAGAGGGAGAGGGATGAAGGGAGGAGGAGAGGGAGGAGGGAGAGAGCAGAGAGAGCACCGAGGATGGAAGGAGACTGATGAAAGACGAGAGCTCGAGAGAGAAGAAGGACAGAAGAGAGAGACGGAATGAACCCCACCCCGAAAGGCCGAGAGACGCGGAAATCAAGGCAGAATCCAGGCCCGACACCCAACTGAATCTACGACTTCACAACGACCCAAAACACTGCAGGCGAGACGACGAGAGAAGAAGAGAGAAGATGAGAGACCTGAGACGACGAGATACCGAGTCAACGAGATCGAAGAACAAGAAGTCGGGGACGAAAAGAGAAGACGACCCAGCCCGCCGACGCAGACCGCCTCAGACGAGAGAGGCGAGAGAAGAAAACCACGAAAACCCGACAAGAACCAGTTATCCCTGCCAAATCATTACCCGGTTTTCAATATGAACCGACCACAAACTATAATGAAATATTATTACCAACAACTCCAATGCCGAAAGTCTATAAACTCTAGTTTGAGTACCGAGAGAAAAAAAATCCCGTTCACGGACACTCACCACTCAAGGTAAAAATAGTTTGATTCAAAATAATCGTGGACGAAAGAGTTAGACGAGAGAATCAGTATCCCCAGCTGATTTGGCTTATAGTGACAAGGATATTTCCTGCTTTCCAGCAGCAGAGGGAAAAATATCGCCTACCAATTACCTACAGCAAAGCAAAACCCTATGTGATTTGGGGTTATTATCGCTCACCAACTAGGGGTTCATAGTAGCGAGAGAGAAAGAAAACGTTTTTCGATATTACAAGGCAAACCACAGTTAGTGTTTGGTCATATTAGCCGAAAATGCCCAGTAGAGAGCGACAAATTCCATCGTTACCCAGTAACTATATAACCAAAGCAAAAGGCGGATATCTGTAAAAAGGAAAAATATCCGATTTTACGTTTATTACTAAAGCCAGTATATAAGTGTGTACTACATAATGTATATTATAACACATATAAAATACATATATGTATATGTATATATATACCTACATACTATATATATATAATATTATATATAGTATATATTATATATACTATATATGAATATAGTATATATAGAAGAGAGAGAGAGACGCCGAGAGAGAGAGAGATGAGAGAGAAGAGAGAGAGAGAGAGAGAGAGAGAAGAAAGGTAAGAGTAATCTTGAAAATTTAATGAACGAATAGGGGAATAGTGAAGATATGAAATATCAATGGCTATAGAAACACAAAGGAACACGCAATGATAACACAAAACAAAACGAAAGCAATAACAGAAACGAGAGAAACAAACAAACAACCCAAATATATCCTAGTATATCGAAATACTCTACTAATGTCCAGGAAAGAAACAATTTCCTTTCATCAAAAAATACGCGAATGAGCACTATACTCCACAGAGAGATGTCACGATAAGACCGAGAACTGCGACGCCTGGATACGCGAGCGGGGCTGTGACGCGCAACATGTGGACACAATCTGCTCTTACTCCTGCGGGTTTTGTCAGGTTGAAGGTACAAGTTCTTGCATTTCATAGATCGTACATTGTATGGCTAGATATTAAAAAAAGGTTGGCGTAGAAATGTTTATATATAATACAGTGTCTTAAAGACGGCCATCGCGATCCCTCCAGACCTTTTTTTTTTTTTTTTTTTTTTTTTAACTGTTATTCCAGGTATGTTGTTGGTCCTATTGTTGTTGGCGGTCCTCTGTGTGTGTACCGCGGTGATGTACGAGCACACATATGTCTGTGTGTGTCTGACGCACGTGTGACTTTTGCTACCTGTAAACGATTACCAAACCCACTACCTGTATTCCCACGAAAGCCCAATCCAGGCCTAGTGAACACGGCAGCCCGGAAAATAGAAGA
>NW_020869649.1:383103-390603 GCF_003789085.1 Penaeus vannamei | reverse complement strand
TATATATATATATATATATATATATAAAACCACTTGTAGGATTATGATCTGAGATGAAAAGCTTTTGCTTCTTTATCAGAATTTTTGTATGTTATTCAATGATATCAACAGTCATATCTTGGCCCTATAATAAGTTTATTTTATTTTTGGGGAAGACTTTAATGCACTTTCATATCTGTATATCCAATATAACTTCATATCTCACTTAACTCTGCAAACCTAGAAAATCATCCTAGATATGCAAAGCATTCTACATATACTGTATGTTAAACAGCAGACCATAAACCCAAAGTAATAAATATTCTTTTTTTTTTTTTTGGTTTAGGAAAGAAGGATTATCTGAAACTTTATACTTACGTAACTAACTCGTATTATTTTTAGGACCTGCATTTACATGAGTGGCAGTATTGTGTGAATGATGATGAATTCAACAAATGATAACTTTAAATCATATCATATTCATTTTATGGTTGACAGATTCAGACTATCTCCATAAAGGTGAGATTCCTGAATGTTATCTGAAAGCAGGTTGGCAATGTCTGTTACTTATTCAACTTTGTTATCTAGATGAAAGACAATAAAATGAAGGTTTCACCATATTCCTTGATTATTTCCTTTTGATAAGAGAATGCTCTATGTTCCAAAGGTTCACCATAACTTCTCTTTTAATTACTGACAGAGTGATACTATATGAAAGCAACATGAAAATGGGAAAGAAATTTTTAAAGTGAAATAAAAATGTGTGAAAATGAAAGAACTATGACAGAAGGAAGGGATTACTGATGAGTTTGGGAATGTCTTCTCAGATTGCTCATGCGGCTGAATTTTGCCGAGCAGTGCTGACATGAAAATGGCTTTTCTCCAGTGTGGGTGAAGAGATGATTCTTGAGGTGGGCCTTCTGAGCAAAGCGCAAAGGACAATTAGGACACATGTATGGCTTTTCGCCCGTATGTGTCCTCATGTGAACTTTCAGATTATATTCAAATGAAGCACTGAATGAGCACTGCGGACACTGATAAGGTCTTTCCCCTGTGTGAGTACGCAGATGGATCACCAGATTGCTCTTGGATGCAGTCTGGTAAGAGCACTGTGCACAGGAGAATGGTTTCTTCACCTTCTTTCTTCCACAGCTGCCACTGGGTCTGTAAGTGCTATCTCGGTCCGTGTTGGAAAAAGGGTGGTGGTGAAACTGCCGCAGCTGGGTGACTGATGCCAAAATCTTCCCGAGTCCCATGTTTTCACTGTCACTGGTCCTCTGATTCTCACTATTAGGTCCAACCTGTAAACAAGACCCAAATATTAAAAAAGAAAAAAAAAGAAAAAAAAAGAAAAAAGTTAAAAAAAAGAAAAGAAGCTTAAATGTTAAATATTCACTTCTCTTAACACAATAACATTGCATTTCTGTGTACATGAGTCATAAAATAAATTTGTATATACCCATATTGTACTATAATAAGTGTTCCATCATACTAAAAATTTCAAATTAATAAATCGATTAAATCATGATATATGAAACCTAGTCATATGTACGTTGAATCTCATCTGGTTCAAATTCACTAATGTAACAATTTCAATGGTTCAGAACAAAAATTTTGATTTTTTAGGAAGGCAGCTAAGGCATCAACACCCCCTAAAATTGTCTGTTTACCACAGGTAAGAGATAAGGTTAATAACCTAATCTAAATATAAGCCAATAATCATACTGTGTCCAGTCTCAGGAAAAAAAACTATTAAAGTGATAAAGTTAACAATTTCATTAACTCATTGACTCCAGGTAAAAAATCTGGCTAATGGGCACACATTGACAGTTTTCCCTGTTTGTGCCCAGCTTGTTAGGTAGTATGCAAGCAGCATTAGGCACCTAAAAGCTTATAGAAATTAAATGTGAAGGTTCACCTTCACTTTAGGTGCTCTTGCCTAAAAGTTTCACCATACAAATAATACCCCCACTATTGGTGAAACACATGCTCCATCTGATGAGCTGATGGCATGGGAATGGTCGTGATGGAGGACAGAAGGACCACAGAGAGGGAAACTGTGATGTAGAATCTTCCAATGATAGTTCCTCATTCTGGGTATGGGGTAGGGCATATCTAGCTGATGTACATGATTGGTGGTAACAGGGATGGTGGGTGGAGCCACAGAATCTCTAGGGCAGTATACAAAGTCTAAAAATAGATCCAACACAGAATATGGGATCACTCGGCAACAACTAACATCAAATGGAATTATGACTCCAACGTTGGCGTCACTGCATGTTTCATTGGCACTTCATGATGCCGGCATCTGTGTCACCATATAAAACGGGTTAAAAAATTGCTGCCTTCACCACTCTATTATTTTTTCCCCTAGACTTGGTGAATTGAAGCAGTCCAGAGTCTGGGATGAGTTGCCAATTTCTTCTTTTCCTCACACATCTAACTGGCTTTACAGAGAACCCTCACCCCCTGTGCTTTGCACGTTCACATTCTAGTATTTTACTGTGCAAACTGTATAATGCACTTTACTTCATTCAAATCTATATTCCTGTACACAAATGGCCAAACCTGTACTTCCATATACACACATGCACATCCTGGGCACATATGTACATCCAAATACACATTTACATCCACTAACACATGTACACAATCATGTATATAAAACACATCATATAGACCCATGTTCTTCCATGTCCACTTGTTCACCAACCTTAAAATCTATAGCTGCACATGTACATCTATCAACATAGATCAATGTATAAGTACACACAAGCGATAGAATATTCTAATGTTCTGCCAACCTAATCCAGATAAAGATTCAATGACTTTCCAGCAATTATTTTCAAAAATGTTTCATTACAAGCAAACCACCTACCATGTCTTTATGCCAACCCAAGGTATTAGGAAGATAAAAGAATGGCATTTTTTATAACTTTAGATATTAGAGTTCTTAAGTAATGTTGAAATGTCGAAAGCAAATGAAATAAAAGATACTGGCAATTCCCTTACTTGTAACTCCTGGAATGTTATTTTTTCCCTTTGTATATTCTCTTATTCATTTTTTTTAATGACATGTGTATACACCAATTGAATTTTCTATTTTGGAGGGGAACTAAAACAAACAAAAACATTTTGTTAGCTGGTTAGTCTAGTATGTACATTTTTTCTTCTCAAATGTATCACTAAATGAGTTACAACATACACAAAGAAACTACCTATACTGTTGTCTTGCCCATGTAAGAATTTCAATCTTTTTGTGGTAGTCATTCTTTTTATTATTCATAAAGATAAAAGAATGGAAGTTTTGACACTATTTAGAATAGTGATAACTAATTACAGGTTGACGGGTTTAGCATCAAGAGGTGATAATCAACTAATGTAGAATGATGTTCAAAAAGACATGCTACATTCCATCAATTCTCATCCTCAGCAACCTGGTAAATGCATCTAAGCCTCCATAAAAAAGAAGAAACAACAACAACAGTATAGCAGAGATGGTGGCCAAAAGATTTTAGATGTGTATGTAGGAAGTACTCGTGACCAACTCACGGTACTATACATTCTTCCATCTTCACTGTATCATCGCCTTCATTATGCTGAATACCAAAAGTTTTTACATAAATATGACTTTAAGGTCATATTTCAAAAAATAGAAAAGAAAGAAAGAAAAGGAAAGGAAAAAAACACTGCCTGCACTGAGTAACAGAATCTGCTACTGACAGGTACTTACACTGTTAAAGGAGGAAAAGAAAAGATGAGAAAACATATATGTATATTTATATAACAGGGAAGAAAAGGAAAAAATTAAAGAAAAGAAAAGAGAAAAAAAAATCTATACATTTTGCATCTGTGTAGTATCTAATAATAAAAAATAAAGTCTGCCACAGGAATACTTACCAGAGAGTGCTGCAGCCCTTGGTGAATAGGCGACGTCACATCCTCACAATAGCTATGACCAGCTGTACTTCCTTCACCTATATCGCCTAAGCCAGGCCACTGGAAAGTAAGTCTCACATGAAGATTTAACACATTATAAACTATTTTGGACCTAATACAGATAATTTTTAATCATCAAGTATTACACGGATTCTCATCCATGTACTTGCACTTGCAGCATCTTGCAAATGATAAACATACAAAAACCCATCTTGAGATATCTATTAAACCAAAGACTGATGGGTAAGAAAAAGAGGAGAAATGTTAATTATTCTAAAAACTATACAGAATTCTGTATGGCGCAAATGAAATTATGTTAACAATGGGCTACAACACTTTGCATTTCCAAGGGGAAACTTGTAGTCGTCAGAAGAAGAAACACAACTGTATAAGTAAGTAACTCTATCAAATGTATCAAGTTATTTCTTGTGTTTATAATAACCATTTGAAATTACAATGATAAAAAGTGAATCTTATGAGGGAGTAATCCTGTGTAAAATTGGCTGTATTGTTCTTATAATGACACTGAGCCCACTCTGGAGAGAGTGGAATAAAATCTGTTATGCATGGCCTACAAGAATATATTTGGAATATATTTAACATCTTGTCATACCAGCTCAAGAGAGTGTTAAGATTGATATAAAGTAGTATAGGAACACCTAATAAGGGGCTAGGTAACAGCTACATGCTGCAAATACTTTTTTGCTTTTTCCTATGTATATCAAAAGTAAGCACACAATTCTAACAGCTAAAATATAACTTCTGTTAATTTACTAAAGTTGAAAACAAAACTGCATAATCTGGACACTCCAGACTGACTTAGAAACAGAGCTGGGCAGGTGTTATGCTCAAAGTACCAGTGGTAATGGCAGTGATACTGTCAAGAGGTAAGCAGTAATTAAATACTTCCCACAGTATAAGATACAACACATCCTAAAATCTTCTGAATTAATCTACATTCAAGTTATAGAGATGCTCTGGTTAAAAGTTCATAAAATTTCCCAGCTTCATTTTTTGCAAAATAATACAAGTAGTACGAAACAGAAACAAAAGAAGCAAAGAGGGGGTGACACTAATCATAATCATATGCTGCACATACGTGTTTATATATATTTTTCACTTGTAATTGCAACTACAGCACTAACTGCTACCACCAGCTTCCTCTTTGCTTGTCACCCATAATTCACTAAATGAAGCAGGCTGTAAATTTGACATCATGCAATGGCTATGGTCGACAGTCACAGATGGTACCCCAGTGTGACATATAGCACCATGTGAGACAGACAGCAATAGTAGTGGCATATGTTTTGAGTCACTATTTAATACAGGCATCTAAAGTGCAGGGACACCTTCACTTTTTTTTATAAAATAAAAGTATAGGCTTTTATGTTCCTAACATTATATGTGAAGTACCGAATGAGCCAGGAACACACCAGGGAAGCTGCTGATGTGCTCCAACAACCTGCATAACTGGTCACCAGCGAATTTTTGTTTCTGCATTTACTGAGTTAATTGGCAAAT
This sequence comes from Penaeus vannamei, assembly GCF_003789085.1. NCBI lineage: Eukaryota > Metazoa > Arthropoda > Malacostraca > Decapoda > Penaeidae > Penaeus > Penaeus vannamei. Next base: position 385,164 of record NW_020869649.1, on the reverse strand, counting down.
CAGCCAACAAATTCAGTTCCATGGAGAGAATTGACTGATTTAATTTTTTCTTGGCTTTATATTGCAAAAATGCTTAACCCTATCTTAACCTGACATCTAACCTAGCCTGCATATTTATATATTCCCCAGCCAAGGGAAACATTGCCTCCCTGGACTTCTAATTCCCACCATTAAAGCCACTTTGTTATGCAAACAGCCATAACAAAAATAGTGGTAGCTGGCATTTTCAGTGGTTTGAAGAGAAGAAACATGTTATGACTGACTTGTTCAAATGTGTCATGCCATTTGACTGACTGTTAAATATACATTCAATAACTTTTAATTTCCATTTTCAATATGTACATATGATGATGTGGAAGAAAACTATTTCACAAATGCATAAGCTACCAGCAACTGGCTCAGATCATAAACTTGACAAATACCAACATATCTACTCTTAGGTGACAGTGATGGCTATGGCCATTGTGATGTAAAAGCCTATGATGTGTAAATGCATCATAACCCACAGTGGGTGGGCATCTGTACACAGCTTAGGTCTCACCACAAAGTCCAGACTGTTGTATAATATCACATCACAAATAAATACGGCTTACTTGTTTGGGCCTAGAAATGGTGCACTTTACTGATATACTTTATTCATATTGGTCTCATCAAGTGTGTGATTATTGGTTATATCAACTAGCATTCAAAACAGTTATTTGTGTGTCAGTTCTTTAAGCTTTCATATTATCATTATGGATATAATACACTGCTTTTCATTCTGTCACTAGGACCAAATATCAACTATATAAAACTGCCAAAAATATATTACATTTCAAAACTGTGATATATGATTCATACAAAAATAAGTTCCACATACCACTAACAGTTTTAAACTGTTGGTGGTAACCCAAGATCAGTCATTTCTGAACTCTTCTCTTTAATGGCACCCCCAACTCATACAGCAACCCCCTAACTCAGATGTTTTTTTTGTTAGAGTACATCTTTGCCTCTTCCACTAATTACTGGAGCTTAAAAAAATAAATACAGATTACATGCTAAAAATGACAAAAAATATAATCACCTTACGGATGAAAGTGTTTTAAAATCTACTACAGAATTAAGTGGCACCCCTAGGTACTGTACCCAGTTTGAAAATCAATGGTCTAGAGGTTCTGGACGAAAAAGCTAATGACTATATCATTAGGTGGTACTAAAAAGTAATGTTGATATTACTCCTACAGTCCACTTTTGCTTTACAAAATTTGTACAAGCTATTACAAAGTAACATAATTCAATATAAAACAAGGTATACAAGGCTTATAAATTATGTATAAAGAAAAAAAAAAAAAAAAAAAGAAAAAATTAATGGAATTAATGCTTTAAAAAATCATGTACAATTTTGCTGGAAGAATTATAACAAAATTAAGTATATACCAGTACTAAAAGCAACTGTTTAACAGAAATTAGATAATGCTTAGAAAAAATATCTGTAATGTAATAGTGATTTGTTGCTTTGGGTTTCCTAGCACATGGCATAGGAAAAGTGACTGGCATGACATCATTCTCAGTAGATAGTAATAACATCAATAACTATTGCATTAATGGACTGTATAAATTACTCTCTACTTATATACTCCTTTTAACATCATATACTGTTATCTACATTTTACATATTACTATTTCAGTAATTTTCATCCTAATCATAGCAAGGTACTTCAGAGGCCCAAAACAGTCATTATTATAATCAATAATACTGTAATTAATAAAATGATTATTATCTATATTCCAAAAATCTTAGTCAATAATACCCTAATCATTGCAAGGTACTTTACCTGGTGAAAACAGATCCACTCTTCATGAACGTTCAAAGATCAGAGAAGAATACAGAATTCATAAACCCAACTCCAGCTGTAGAAAATGCACCTATCAGATGGTAATGGTATGGGGAGTGTCTAAAGCTGCATTGTGTGCTTATGAATCAATGCTGTGTGTGAAAAGAAGATGAATCACTTTAGTAAGTTCCTAAGAAACCTGTGTGAAGATTACCTTTGTAATAATTGTGTAAATCTGAGATGTGTG
>NW_020869649.1:358910-360124 GCF_003789085.1 Penaeus vannamei | reverse complement strand
CACACACACAACACACACACACACACACACACACACACACACACACACACACACACACACACACACACACACACACATATATATATATATATATATATATATTATATATATATAATATATATATGTATGTATATATGTATATATATATATATATATATATATTATATATATATATATATATATGTATATACATACATACATATATATATATATATATATATATATATATATATATATATACATATATAATATATATATATATATATATATATATATATATATATATAGAGAGAGAGAGAGAGAGAGAGAGAGAGAGAGAGAGAGAGAGAGAGAGAGAGAGAGAGAGAGAGAGAGAGAACAGACAGACAGACAGACAGACAGACAGACAGACAGATACAATAATCAGAAAAGAAAAATGAAAATATCCGCAGAATTCAAACATATATTTCCGTTTTTTTTTTTTTTTTTTTAGTGCATCAGGTTCGTACCCTCAGAGTAGTTATCGACGTCCGGATATTTCGACATTCTCAGGTGTTGATTCTTTAACAAGGGAGCGAAAAACATGCGATGGTTCTCCCAGTTTCATTATGACGACTATCCTTATGTAAACCTTACCGTATTTCTTTTAATCTTAATAGTTTCCTTTGGATTTTGTTTATCCATTGTTTTGTCAGGCGAATGCAAAAGCCAGGTCGTATAATGACTTACTGGCTAATGCAAATAAGAAGAGACAATATGGACACTTCAATAATCGAACCTGACGTAGTGTTTTCCATCCAACTTGTGCTCTCTCCTCTTGTTGAGAGCCAGTTCAGTTTCGAAGAGCAAATCAAGGTACTTCACTTTGTATGAATAACGTCTTACTAAATACGCTCTCTCTCTCTCTCTCTCTCTCTCTCTCTTCTGTCTCTCTCGTCTCTCTCTCTCTCTCTCTCTTCTCTCTCTCTCTCTCTCTCTCTCCTCTCTCTCTCTCTCTCTCTCTCTCTCTCTCTCTCTCTCTCTCTCTCTCTCTCTCTCTCTCTCTCTCTCTCTCTCTCTCTCTCTCTCTCTCTCTCTCTCTCTCTCTCTCTCTCTCTCTCTCTCTTCTCTCTCTCTCTCTCTCTCTCTCTCTCTCTCTGTATGCTTTATGCGCCCGTATGTGTGTGCGAGTAATCAAAGCCAGACGGAACGATATATCAAACAAGAATTATATTCGCCACCCACTCCTCATTATC
>NW_020869649.1:333910-338910 GCF_003789085.1 Penaeus vannamei | reverse complement strand
TTCTCAGGCTCATAGACCACCTCTTGGTGTCCTTCTCAGGCTCATAGACCACTCTTTGGTGTCCTTCTCGGGTCATAAACCACCTCTTGGGCGTCCTTCTCAGGCTCATAGACCACCTCTTTGTCTTCTCGGGTCATAAACCACCTCTTGGGCGTCCTCTCAGGCTCATAGACACCTCTTGGGTGTCCTTAGGCTCATAGCCACCTCTTGGGGTCCTTCTGGGGTCATAACCACCTCTTGGGCGTCTTCTCAGGCTCATAGACCACTCTTGGGCTTCTCGGCTCATAGACCACCTCTTGGTGTCCTTCTCGTCATAAACCACCTCTTGGGTCCTTCTCAGGCTCATAGACCACCTCTTGGTGTCCTTCTCGGGGTCATAAACCACCTCTTGGGCGTCCTTCTCAGGCTCATAGACCACCTCTTGGGCGTCTTCTCAGGCTCATAGACAACTTCTCCCACCTCTTGGGCGTCCTTCTCCCCACCTCTTGGTGTCCTTCTCGGGGTCATAAACCACTCTTGGGCGTCCTCTTCATAGACCACCTCTTGGGTGTCCTTCTCGGGGTCATAGACCACCTCTTGGGCGTCCTTCTCAGGCTCATAGACCACCTCTTGAGTGTCCTTCTCGGGTCATAGACCACCTCTTGGGTGTCTTCTCAGGCTCATAGACCACCTCTTGGCGTCCTTCTTGGGTCATAGACCACTCTCTCTCTCTTTCTCTCTCTCTCTCACTCCTCTCTCTCTGGGCGCCTTCTCATAAACCACCTCTTGGTGTCCTTCTTCAGGCTCATAGACCACCTCTTGGGCGTCCTTCTCGGGGTCATAGGTCTCTTATAACACCTCTTGGGCGTCCTTCTCATAAACCACCTCTTGGGCGTCCTTCTCATAAACCACCTCTTGGGTGTCCTTCTCAGGCTCATAGACCACCTCTTGGGCGTCCTTCTCGGGTCATAAACACCTCTTGGGTGTCTTCTCAGGCCCAGGATCCACCTCTTGGGTGTCCTTCTCAGGCCAATAGACACCTCTTGGGCGTCCTCTCGGCTCATAAACCACCTCTTGGGTGGGTCATAGACCACCTCTTGGGTGTCCTTCTCGGGGTCATAAACCACCTCTTGGGCGTCCTTCTTAGGCTCATAGACCACCTCTTGGGTGTCCTTCTCAGGGGGTCATAAACACCTTTGGGCGTCCTTCTCAGGCTCATAGACCACCTCTTGGGTGTCCTTCTCAGGCTCATAGACACCTCTGGTGTCCTTCTCGGGTGGCGTCCTTCTCAGGCTCATAACCACCTCTTGGTGTCCTCGGGTCATAAACCACCTCTTGGGCGTCCTCTCAGGCTCATAGACCACCTCCCCTTCTCGGGTCATAAACCAACTCTTGGGCGTCCTTCTCAAGCTCATAGACCACCTCTTGGTCATCCTGGCATAGCCAGGTGCAGAGCAGCTGCTGCTTGTGTGTGTGTGTGTATGTGTATATATTATATAAATATATATATATATATTATATATATATATATATATATATATTATTCATAATATATCATATATACATATATATACATATATATACATATGTATATATATATATATATATATATATATATATATATATATATATATATATATATATATATATATATATATATATATATATATATATATATATATATATATATATAGTGCACACATATAATAGATATATATGTGTTAATATATAATATATATAATATATTATATAATATATATATATATATATATATATATATATATATATATATATATATATATATATTATATATACTCACACACACACATATATATATAGGGTTGAGCATAGAACATTCAACTCATGTTCCATTCTTATTGTCATAAGTGAAATGGTTTGTCATTGCATGGTGCAGTAACGTCGATGCTAGTTGATTTGAAATATATTAGTTGTCTTATTCTCAGTATTGTCGCTTGACATCCTTTCATCATAAAACACAATTTTCATTCTCTAGATACTTTTATAGGGGTGTCACCAAACACCGTCACCGCCAAGGACGTTTCTGAACCATTATATTTTTATTTATATATTGACTATGTGTGTAGGTGTGTGTTTAGTGTTTAGCCACACTAAAAAAATCGAGATTAATACCACCAAAGGTGTCAGTGCAGGACACCTTTGAGGAGAATGAGAAGATAAAAAGTCTTCAGCTTTTTATAGTAAAACCATATAAGCTGATCTTTTACAATTTCCGAAGGCAATCTTTTCCAAAGCCTACAGATGGGAGTAAAAAAGCATGTAGGAAATTGAGATATAGACGGTCTACTTGCATCAAATGTCATTGAATTCAGTCATAGAAGTTTTAGCAACTCCTGCAGGTTGACAAAAATCAGGCAAGAACTGACAGAGGGGATGTGCATTCTCGGTTGCAATTTTGTATAAGAATGAAAGATCCCAATATCCTTTCGATGTCCAAATTCTAGTCAGACAGAAGAAATTTAATGAAATTAAAAGAACGATCAAGCAGTCTAAAGTATGAGTCTGCAGCAGATGCCCGCACGGGATAACAATACTCAAAATGAGGCTGAATAAACGAAAAGAAGCATCAGCAAGTAATGATGTCATCTCCATCGATCTTCTTGCACTTGCGAAAGATGCCTAACTTAGAAGTGTGTCTGTGTGCATTTACATTTCAGAAAGGGAACAGCATTAACAACTGTCCCAAAAAATAATTATGAACACTGTATTGAGAAATTTGTTGTCCATTCTTATTTCTCTTAACTGATAAGGCATCTATTAGGCATCTGGTATGATATCTGTTGAACGGGATATGACATCCATTAGGTATGTGTTGTGACATATATTAAGCATGTGATGTGACATCTATTAGACATGTAATGTGCGGTCAGTTAAGCATGTGATGTAACATCTATTAGACATGTTATAAGAGGTATTAACACCTCTACTTTACAGTGTAGTTGAATTACAGGTGGCTGGCTAGTGATACACATAGTGGCTGTTCTCTTTATTTCTAAGAGTTACAAGCACTAGTATAATGACACAAGAATAACGATACTTGAAGGGCAGTGTGTGGAACTCCTGGCCGGGCCTCGGGGAGGCAGCGGCCGGAGGGCCGGGAGCGGGCAGTTCAGGTCACTCCCAGGTCAGGAGCGGCCACAGGAAAGGTCACTGAAGGTGTGAGACTGGGTCAAGATTTGGCCTCCCTTTTATCCGGCAAGAGGGGAAGCAAACAGGCGTGGGTGAAGCGAGGGGCACCCCGCGTGGCGTGGAGTACCCACGTGGTAGAAATGTGGATAGGGAGCCACGTGGGGACCATACGGACCACTAGATATGAATGCAGTATGCTTGCAGTATGCTGTATTGCACCCTACACATGTAGTGTGACACCTATTAGGTATATGACGTGACATTTAGTGACAGTGAAGTGACATTTATTAAGCATGTAATGTGACATCAATTTAACATGCGATACCACATCTATTAAGCATGTGATGTCATATCTATTAAGCATGTGATGTGACATCTTTCAGGTATATGAAGTGACATCTATTCAGCATGTGATGTGACATCTACTAGATATTTATTCTTTATTTTTCTTTTCCGGTCTCGGTCTTCCGTTCCGTGCTGAACATATAAATATAATAACTTCTAATCTGGACATTCGATCAAATCACTTCTTATCACGAGAGAGAGAGAAAAAATACATCTGACGAAACGCGGATATAATCCCACAACTTCCCCATTTTTTTTCTCTATTCCGTGTGTTTGTCACTCTCCTTCCTTCCTTTTCTCTTTCTTATTCGTTTTTTCTTTCTCACTGTGTTTTCCATAAATTTCCTATTGGACGTTATGATGGAGATGGTAAATTTATACAGAATTGTAGGATATAACTGACACAAAATATATTTCTGAACACAATTTTTTCTGTCATTGTTTTAGAAGAAATTTATGCTGACGAGGACGAAAGAGTGAGGGAATATGTGAAAAGAGAGGAAGAGGGACGATGGCACGTGGTTCATCGTTTTTTTTCTCTCTTTAAGTCACGATATTTCTTATACACAATTATTTTACGATCTATAGCATTACATTTTCACACCGTTCCTGTAGTCAGAGAGAGTGTGAGACAGAGTAAGAGAGAGAGAGGCGGGAGGGAAGGGAGGGAGGGAGGGAGGGAGGGAGGGAGGGAGGGAGGGAGGGAGGGAGGGAGGGAGGGAGGGAGGGAGGGAGAGAGAGAGAAAGAGAGAGAGAGAGAGAGAGAGAGAGAGAGAGAGAGAGAGAGAGAGAGAAGAGAGAGAGAGAGAGAGAGAGAGAGAGAGAGAGAGAGAGAGAAAGAGAGAGAGAGAGAAGGGGGAGAGGGGGAGAGGGGAGGAGGGATGGGGGGGAGAGAGGGGAGGGAGGAGGAGGGAGAGATAGAGAGAAGGAGAAAGAGGGAGAAGGGGGAGAGGAGTAAGTGAGAAAGAGAGGGAGAGAAAGTGAGACAGAGTAGAGAGAGAGAGAGAGAGAGAGAGAGAGAGAGAGAGAGAGAGAGAGAGAGAGAGAGAGAGAGAGAGAGAGAGAGAGAGAGAGAGAGAGAGAGAGAGAGAGAGAGAGAGGAGAAGGGAGGGAGGGAGGAAGAAGGAAGAAGGAAGGAAGGAGGGAGGGAGGAGGAGGGAGAGAGAGAGAGAGAGAAGGAGCGAGAGAGAGAGAGAGAGAGAGAGAGAGAGAGAAGAGAGAGAGAGAGAGAGGAGAGGAGAAAAGAAGGAGATAAATACATTAATAGACAGATAGATATAAACAGTGAATTTGCCAGTTCATGAAACAGCTTTGTCACCAACCATGGAGTGCAAAATTTGATTTTCATTTTAGGGGATAAATTAATAAACAATATGATACGCAGCGAGGAAGCGAGACAATATCAGTAAAAGAATTGATAATCAAACCGATTTTATCATCATTATCATTATCATTTTTATCACCGGAACCCGCATGTGAAACCTAAATGAAAGAGGATCCAAACTCGC
>NW_020869649.1:317458-320587 GCF_003789085.1 Penaeus vannamei | reverse complement strand
CACTTATTATATAGTTATTATTTCTATACCTCTCTATATATATCATACTAAATCATCTTATTCATAATATATATATTTATATCTAATAATATATATATACATATATATATTATACATATATATATATATCATATACTATCATCTATATTTATATATTCATATCGTAGTCCATATGTGGTGTGTGTGTGTGTGTGGTGTGTGTGTCGTGTGTGGTGTGTATGTGTGTGTGTGTGTGTGTGAGTATGTGTGTGTGTGTGTGTGTATGTTGTGTGTTGTGTGTGTGTATCGTTGCTGCTGGTGTATATAATCAACACGTAAAATAATATTATACATATTATATATTATATATCTATAAGCTCTTACTATATATATTGTGTGTGTGTGATGTGTGTGTGTGTGTGTTGGTTTAGTGGTGTGTGTGTGTGTGTTGTGTGGCGTGATACACACACACACACACACACCACACACACACACACACACACACACACACACACCATATATTATATACTATACTAAATATATATATTCTCATATTTATTTTTACTAGTATCTATATATTATATACTATATATATAATTCTATTACTTTTTTAACACCAAAAATAGCACCTTCCTCATCGTCAGCGGTATGACACTCTTATGCAGCCCATGACGGGTTTTCCTGCCCGGGCCTTCCCCTCAATTGTCCCACAACACGTGTCGCGCACCGTGGGGTGGTCCTCGACTACCATTACACGGCCAGCCGTTGAACGTACACACACAGTCAACGTTATGGGTCCGCGCACTTAATGCGTGTGGGTGGGGGAGGGGTGTATGTTGTGATAGTGCCCTTCTTGACTGTAATGTTTGCTCTTGTATACACGCAACGAATGTATGTATGATAATTTTGAGCTTAATTGGTACGTACGGATTAAAAGAAAGCAGAATTGGACTGATTGAATTTCTCGTGCCTATGCAGATTGCATTAATTTATATATTTATCTCATCTGCCATTACTCTCGATTATCTATCTACATCTCATCACCAACACAGCACACACACACGCACGATACTAATCATATGTGTTGTGTGTGTAACAGATGGATAGATGATTTCATCAAAGTTCCATATGTTTTAGTGACACTATATCGTAAAGCATGAAATATACTTCCTTGCATGCTTTAGTTTAGACACTGCAATGCGCCGCCCGATCCCACACTTTCACAGTAGCGCCATCATCAGCAGATGCAGGATCTCAAGCGGGACGAAACGGCTTCTGCGCCTGTTACATCTTACGTGACGTTACGCTCCGCGCTATCCATCGTTTTTCCCGCCGGAAAGTTCACTTTAATCAGAGACGATTTCCGTTCTCGATGCCCAGCAGGAATAATCGCTTCTTAATTTCTCTTTCCCCTCTTTCTCGCTTACGTCTGCCTCTCTCATTCTGTGGTTGTGTAAGTGTGTTGTTGCTGTATTTGCTTTGTTCGTGCTTGTGTGCTGTGTGTGTCTGTATGTGTTATCGCTGTGGTTGTGGACTGTTATTTCTCGTCTTGTTCATTCTTCGCTCTGTGTTTCGTGTGTGTGTGTGGTGTGAACTGTATTTGTTTTGCTCGTGGTGTTGGGTAGTTCTTGTCGATGTGTAGTGCTGTGTCGTGACTGTATTCTGCTTTGTTGTAGTGTGTGTGTGTGTGTGTGTTCGTTGTACGTGTGTGTGATCTGCTATTTTGTTTCGCTCGTAGACTTTGCTGATTATGTGTGTGTGTAGTGTGTGTGACTGTATACTGTTTTGCTTCGTGTTCATGTGTGTGTTGTCGCTCTGTGTGCTGTGTGTTTTATGTTCCATAGCTGTGTGTAGTGTGTATGAACTGATTTGTCTGTTCGCTGTCGTTGTCGTGTTTCAGCGATGTCTGCGCGTGCGTGCAGGCACATACTAGCGAACACGAACGCACAAGATCACATATCCATTTTAGTATTTACATTCTTCCTAACGCAATGTTTTTCGCATCCGCAAGCTATCAGGGCCACAAGTTGGGGGAAAAAACGTTTACTTTGTGACTCATTTCAACGTGACAGAAAGAGTCGGCTCGGGTTTTCACTGTGACAGCAAAGGCCTCTTACAGATAAATGTCATGTTTCGTGGTTGATTTAATATATACATCAAGTTGCTTTGTGAATTTCTCCATTCGTCACCTGCTGAGACGTGTGATGCTTATAATAATTTTATTTTTATTATTTAATATTCGCTCTTGGCTCTATGTGTGCATTCTCATTCATTCAGTGTTGCAGCAATATCATATTGTTTATATTGTATTCATGATAATTTAATCAGTTTTCGAAAATAGTCAATAATCTTTACTTTCAAAGGGTGATTATGATATCATAATTCAGCATACCTAGTTATGTATATATACTATCATATATATATTCTATACTATATCACATCAACATATATATATATATACTATCTTATATATAATATTTATATAATATACTATCACTACCATTATAAACCTCATACTTATATATATATATATATATATAATATATATTCATAATATTATTATGCTATATTATATAGGTATATAATATCTATTACTATAACTCTGTATCATAATTGTAATACTATACTAATATATTATATATATACCTCATATCTACATAATATAATAATCACTTACATGATAATCATATAATCTCTATATTATACTTTCACTATATCATATTATACTCTATCGTATTCTCACTTCTAAATAATACTAAATAATTATATTATATTTGTAATATATGTATATATATATATTATTATCTCTATATAATATATTCTAGATGCTATAATATATTTAATGGTTATGATATTATATATATATTTAATCTTGTATATTCTATCTCTCTTATTTCTTCTCCCTCTGAATCCTTAAATTACCCTCCATTAATATCTATATTCTCACTATACTATACTACTCATTTACCTCATTAATATCTACTACTACTACTTACCTTACGCTTTCTATTACCTATTTTACTTACTATTATAATTCCCTCACAGATATATACTATTACTACATCATCTATATAGTATATATACTATCATATAATACCTCAATAACATGATATATCTAGTATAATAGTATATATACTATATAACTACCTC
>NW_020869649.1:304958-309958 GCF_003789085.1 Penaeus vannamei | reverse complement strand
GACGGCCAGTGCAGGGCTGCGTGTGACAGTCATATCGAGTGCTCGGACGGGAGTGACGAGTCGCCGCTGTTGTGCAAAGAGAGAAATTGCCCGTAAGTTCGAAATGGTTTCTTTAAATGGTGAAGATATTGCGAAAGGAATGATGGGGAGGAATGCAAGGGAGGATGGGCGTGTTTTGCAGGGATGGTGGTAGTAGCTGTGGTGGTTGTAGCCGTAGTTATAGTAGCAGTTGTAGTGGTAGGAGTAAATGTTATGCAATTTAGAATTCGTCGTTGTTTCCGGCTTAACCTGTGGAAGTACCAACGAATAGTGAATGAATTAGCGTTAACGTCATCAGTATTCTTGTAGTTCCTGATAATGTTTATCTTTTGCACAAGTTAAGTTCTTGATCCTAAACGTCTGTCCATTTCCCATATCCGTTTGAAACCGTTTCCAGACAGCCAACAACAGCGGGCATTTTAGTCACCATCCGCACATTTCACAACGCCGCTACTTCATTTTATGTAGTCTATTTCATTTCTTTTCTTATTCTTTCGCTCTTTCCCATTATCATATGCGATTTCATGTGTCCGATTGCCTCGCTTCAATCACACGGCTACATTGAATGCTAAAATTTTACTGCGTCTTGATCTATTTTGATATAATTTTCTCTGACATGTGTTCGGAACGCTTACCTGCCCTTTCTAAATCAAGCTAAACACACAACTCCTGCTGCATAAATCTAGCAATGCCGTTGTCAGCCCCATCACAGCCCTCTCTTCGCAGGATCGCCGAATCGATAGCAGTGCTGAGTCCCTTCGGCATTGATAGGAGCGATCTGGGCGACGACAGCCGGCCCTTCCGCTGCGCCTACGGGGGCTGCATTTCGCCTCAGTTCTTGTGCAACGGCCACATGGACTGCTGGGACGGCTCTGACGAGACGGAGGAGCTCTGCCTGCCCCGCACGTGAGGATCGCTGGATTGTTATTCGTGTATACTATGTCAGGAAAGGGGCAGTGAGAGAGGGAGAGCGTGTTTGGTAGACAGCGCTACTGGTGTAATGTCTGTGTAAGCATTAAACTAGAATAAAGGTGTCTGTACAGTCATGAATGCAGACAGTATCTGAGAGGGCGTTCTCGCTGACCTGAAATATCGTTCTTCTCGATGCAGTTGCCCGAAGCGCACGTTCAGGTGCAAGTACGGCGGGTGCCTCAAGCGCCTCCAGACGTGCGACGGAAAGGCACAGTGCTTCGACGGCTCCGACGAAGACCCCGCCCTGTGCAAGAAGAAGCGCTGCTACTCGAGGCATTTCCAGTGCGCCTACGGGGCCTGCATCAGGAAGGTGAGGACAGAGTTCTGCCAGTCACGTAAATCAGTCAAAATCTAGAGGCGGGGACAGTAACCAAACAACCAGTCAAAAAACAATGAAAAAGATGAGTACTGCAGCCAGTCAATAGAGTAATCAAATCAATTAAATCCTTAAAAGCTGATGGCTTAAAAAATAATAAAGATGAGCGCAACAACTAAGGAATTTTAGGAGAGCAACCATTCAATCAAAATTTGTAAGTTAATGACAGCAGCCAAACACAGTGGTTAACAGCAGAGAAAGAAAATCATGCTGATACAGTTGTAAGCAATTTTTCATCAAACTCCTTGTCTACATAATGATACCCTTCATTATGATATCTGGAGTAACTGCACCAATATCCACTTTTGCATAGATAATTACGCTATTATTGCGGCGGGGCAACGTTAGGCCTACAGTCAGGGGCGTCATTTCAGCATTTTCTTGGGAGGCAAAGTTGGTGAGCAAAGTTAGCACAGTCAGTTTCTGACGCGCTGCGTGTGTATGTGTGTGTAAGTGAGGGAGAGACACACTAATGCATACTCATCGTCTTCGCAGGAAGAAAAGTGCGACGGGAATTCGGACTGCTTCGACAGCTCGGACGAGACCCCGGAGCTCTGCGGCCCAGACCACACGTTCACGAAAACCGAATCACGGATACGCGTCCCACCGGCCCTAGCGTCCTTTTTGAACCCACACCAACCAACAACAGCTATTACACAGCCACCCCCACCACCACCAACTACCACACAGCCACCCCCACACACCAACTACCACACAGCCACCCCCACCACCACCAACTACCACCACAGCCACCCCCACCAGCACCACCACACCACCACCACCCACCCCCACCACCAACCACCACACAGCCACCCCCACCAACACAACACCACACAGCCAACAACAACACCGACTACCACACCCCCACCACCACCAACGACCCCGCAATCACCCTCGCCGTCGCCAACCAGCACAGAGTCAGACTTCGAAGCTCCATTTCCTTCTACCAAAGGCTTTCCAGGCGAGGATGTCCACGACTGCGATGGTGTCCAGTCGTGTCCTTGTCCTCCGCCTCTGCAACATTTCTGCGTCCCCTGCAACGCTTGGAATGAAACCTGCGCTCGAATCGGTCAGTCCTTTAACCTCTCTCCTGTAGTTGAATTGCTAGGTTGAGTTCAATTGCAGATTAGGATTCTTTTATTGGCAGTTATCCCATTGAGAGTGAATTGCAAGTAATCCCAGAAATTAGAGAAATGTTGATAAATAGGTAACTAGATAAGATTAATGATGATGATGATTATAATGATAAAAGCTGATGATGATGATGATAATGATGATAATAATGAGCATGATGGCAACAGCGCATTCCTTTGCATTAGACGTCACAACAAATGAAGAAATTTTGCCATACTGGGATTTCGATTTCAGATTTTTTCCTTTTTTATTTTTTCTTTATCCCTCGTAACATTTCATATTTATAGTTCAAAATAACAGTAGGGTCTTTGAAAGCAGAAGGGCTGAGCTAAATGAAAAAAAAACGGTATCCAATGCTGAGATGAAAATAAGTCTACACTGCTTCGCAATTGTTTTAAAAGAGAGGCTAAGAAATATCAATAATCATATTTTATTCTGGAAAGAGCGTCGGGTTTTGGATATCAGCCAACTGTATTCGTTCTTCGGATACTGCAGTTTTATTTCATTATTATTCTTTTTATGTAGGCTTACTGTATTTGTGGCCAGTTCTGGAGTTTGGTTCAACATTAACCCCTCCAACGCACATATACATACGTAGATATATATGTATAGGCAGATGGGTGTTTGTGTAGTGTGTGCGTTTTTCTGACCAAAAGTTTCTAATTATCAACCATAATAATATCCCGCCATCTTTCTCAACAAAATGAAAATAATACCACACCTGTTCCAAACTCTAGAAGAGGAGGAAGTGTGCCTGATGCCCTCCCGAGGCACTCTGAGCGGCATCGAAGTGGAGGTGCTCTCCTGTGGCGCCAACCCCTTCCTGTGAGTACGATCGCCTCACGGGGTTTGTGACGCCCTTCGATCTGTGGTTCTCCATCGGGGGTCAAATTGTCCTCCTTGGGTAGAACATCAACATGCCTGGGAATATTTTTTTCTTGATTTTAGAAATTATATGAGAGAGAGAGAGAGAGGGGGGGGGGGGAGTAGGAGAGGAGTAAGAGATATACGTTTAATAACGAATTTGAACAACGTATATCGAACAGTAGGAGTTAAAAATCTAAATATGGGCTGAGAATCACTGGCTCAGACGTATATGTATACAGACGATGAGAAGTAAATATGCAATATGTATTCGTTTAGTTCGGAATGCATCTCAGAAGATTTTGTTGACTGAGCGTTAGTTGTTAAACTGTCTGGCTTTTCATTTTATACCTTTTCCTTTACAGAAGTCTGGCTGGGATGGTGCGCGCTGACAGGTATGCTTGTTGAACAGGAAGGCACAAATTGAGCACAAATTGATTCATTCAGAACTGAGAGACCGTATAAGGCCATTTGATCATATCGATCAAACGATGCATGCACTGCACACACACACACACACACACACACACACACACACACACACACACACACACACACACACACACACACACACACACACACACACACACACACACACACACACACACACACACACACACACATATATATATATATATAGTATATATATGTGGGTGTGTGTGTGTGTGTGTGTGTGTGTGTGTGTGTGTGTGATGGATATATAATAAGAGCACCTCCTCTGAGCAGGGAGTGCGGTACCAGCCAGGGCGTCCCAGTCCTGACGGTGGCGACCGCGGACTGCTGGGGTGCCGTGACCCTGATAGCAGAGTGCCATGCTGACGGTCTGTGGTATCCTTACGGGGAGCCCAAGAGTGCCAAACCTATGCGGCATCTGTGCCAACCTCACGCCCTAAATGCTGATGGTGATGTTCTTTTTCGTTATATCTATTTTCTTAATCTCTTTCTTTGTTTCTTTTGGAACTACAGTGCATTAGGCTTATTTATTAATATTAACTCTTTCACTAAAATTCTGTGGTGTCTGGTCTTTCCACCACCGAAGACTCCTTTTGGCAAGACTATGATTTTCTCATCAAAGTCTTTTTACATAAGAGTTTCTTTAATCTGGCAACAAAATCCAAATACCATCTTTCGGAAATTAGTGATCCATTCATCCTAATCCTGACCCTATTCTTTGCTAACGAGTCTCGCTTCCAATCAGAGTCGAGCTTCGCTCAGTGTGGCATCCTAATCCTGATCCTAATCCTCTTCTTCGCTAACGAGTCTCGCTTCCAATCAGTGTGGCATCCTAATCCTGATCCTAATCCTCTTCTTCGCTAACGAGTCTCGCTCCCAATCATTGTGTGGCATCCTAATCCTGCTAACGAGTCTCGCTCCCAATCATTGTGTGGCATCCTAATCCTGATCCTAATCCCTCTTCTTCGCTAACGAGTCTCGCTCCCAATCATTCATCCTAATCCTGATCTAATCCTTTCTTCGCTAACGAGTCTCTCCCAATCCATCCTAATCCTGATCCTAATCCTCTTCTTCGCTAACGAGTCTCGCTTCCATCATGTGGCATCCTAATCCTGATCCTAATCCTCTTCTTCGCTAACGAGTCTCGCTCCCAATCATTGTG
>NW_020869649.1:292458-297458 GCF_003789085.1 Penaeus vannamei | reverse complement strand
CCCGCCCAACCTCCTCCCCTTCTAACCCACCCCCAACCCCCTCTCAAGGCATCCAACCCAACCCCTCCCTTAACCCAAACTTCCTCCCCCCTTCTTAACGGCACCAACCCAACAACCTCCTCCCCCCTTCTAAACCCACCCAACCCCTCAACCTCCTCCCCAACCCACCAAACCTCCACCCCACCTGCTCCTCTAACATCCTCCCCTTCTACACCCAACCCCTCTCACCCAGGCCCCTCCCACCAACCCCCAACCTCTCCCCTTCTAAACCCAACCTCTCACCTAACCACCCCCAACCCACCCCCCTTCCTACCTCCCCAGCCACTCCTCCCCCTACACCCACTCTCCCACCCAGTCACCCAACCCAGGTCCATAGGTCAGCCCCCCCACCCTCCTCCCCCTTCTACCCACCCAACCCCTCTCACCCCAGGTCCACGCCAACCTCCACCCCCCCAACCCCCCACCTCTCCCCCCCTGAACCCACCCAACCCCTCTCACCCTAGGTCACGCAACCCCCCAACCCCCCAACCTCCTCCCCCTCCTTTCCTTTAACCCACCCCAACCCCTCTCCTCACCAACCAGACCCTCGCAACCCACCCACACCCCCACCTGCCTCCCCCCTTTAACGCATCCCACCCCTCTCACCCCAGGTCACGGCTCCACTCCCACCAACCCCCCAACCTCCTCCCCCCTTCAAACCCACCCAACCCCCCAACCTCCTCCCCCTTCTAACCCACCCAACCCCCCAAAACCCTCCCCCTACCCCACCCAACCCCCCAACCCTCCCCCCTTCTACCCACCCAACCCCTCTCACCCCAGGTCACCAGTCCACCCCCACCCAACCGCCAACCTCCTCCCCCCTTCTAACCCACCCAACCCCCTCTCACCCAGGTCACGGCAGTCCACCCCAACCAACCCCCAACCTCCTCCCCCCTTCTACCCACCCAACGGTCCTCCTCCCCTTCTAACCCACCCACCCCCTCTCACCCAGGTCACGGCAGTCACCCCCCAACCCCCCAACCTCCTCCCCCTTCTAACCCACCCAAAGCCCCAACCTCCTCCCCTTCAACCCACCCAGCCCCCTCTCACCCCAGGTCACGGCCACCTTCCTCCCCCCTTCAAACCCACCCAACCCCCCATCCTCCTCCCCTTCTCCCACCAACGCCCAACCTCCTCCCCGGCACCCAACCCCCTCTCACCCCAGTCACGTCCACCCCCCCGCCCCCTTCTAACCCACCAACGCCCCAACCTCCTTCCCCCCTTCTAACCCACCCAGCCCCCTCTCACCCCAGGTCACGGCAGTCCACCCCCACCCAACCCCCAACCTCCTCCCCCCTTCTAACCCACCCAACCCCCCAACCTCCTCCCCCTTCTAACCCACCCAACCCCTCTCACCCAGGTCACGGCAGTCCACCCCCACCCAACCCCCCAACCTCCTCCCCCTTCTAACCCACCAACCGGGTCTCACCCCATCACGGCAGTCCACCCCCACCCAACCCCAACCTCCTCCCCCTTCTAACCCACCCAACCCCCTCTCACCCCAGGTCACGGCAGTCCACCTCTACCCGGCGTACGAGGCAGCGCCCAGACCCTCCGCGACCTCGCCTCGTCAGACTGGAGAAGCCGGTGCTGTTCTCCCGAAAGCTGGTTCCCGCGTGCGTCCTAACGGGGTCTTTCCCGAGGCACGACGTGGCCGCGGTGAGTGACGGGGGCTGGGAGGGGGAGGGGGGCTGCGAGGAGTGGGGGTTGATATGGGGGAGCGGGAGAAGGGGGTTGATATGGGAGGAGAGGGAGAAGGGGGGCTGTTATGGGTGAGGGGGAGAAGGGGGCTGTTATGGGGGGAGGGAGAGAAGGGAGCTGACAGGGAGGGGGAGAAGGGGCTGATAGGGGGGAGGGGTGAAGGGAGCTGATAGGGAGAGGGGAAGAAGGGGGCTGATAGGGGAGGGGGAGAAGGGGCTGAAATGAGGTTGTGGGAGAAGGGGGCTGTTATGGGGGAGAAGGGGAAGGGGGAAGATATAAACACTACCTTTATTATCATCATTATCATTATGAATATTGTTATTATCAAGTTGAGCATCGTCATCATCATAACAATAATGATAATGGTGATAATGATCAAGGTACATAAAAAACAGGTAGCACCACTTCCATTTAGCCCATAGAACATAAGGAACTTTTTATACAAGAGTTCTTAAGCTCATATCAATGCACTGTGATGATGTCGTCAACCTTTAAGTACGTATAAAGCAGTAACAGCAGCAGAGACTTAAACGCCCGGATCCCCTTTCCAGACCTTCAACCGCACGGTCGCTCGCTACAGATGGGAGATGATCCTCCAGCAGCATGATCCGCGATGCCACTCGCCCCACGACCGCTGTGCCACGGCGCTCACGGTCGACAGAGACCAGTTCTGTGGCATTGACAGAGGTGGGAACAGGCGTGTGTGTGTGTGAAGAGAGAGAGAGACAGATTGAGTGATTGTGTGTGTGTGTGTGTGTGTGTGTGTGTGTGTGTGTGTGTGTGTGTGTGTGTGTGTTGTGTGTGTGTGTGTGTGTGTGAGAGAGAGAGAGAGAGAGAGAGAGAGAGTTGACGGGTGTGAGTTTGTGCAGAGATAGAGATATTTAAGCATACAACATATTTATGTATGTATAGACAGAGGGAGATACCGAGAAACAGTAAATACAACAGAAACACTTTCCTTGCCCAGAATACCAGAGGTACCTGCCGCAGGGTTCCTCCGGCGGCCCCTACCTCGTGAATCTGGGCACCGACGCAGACGAGAAGTGGACGGTGGTTGGCGTCGTGTCCTCCTCCTACGGCGAGGCCTCCTGCAGCCGACCGTACACCATCTTCACTGCCGTAGGGAATTACTGGCCGTGGATCGAGCGATGTGTCTATCTCGGAAATTGTTCCCAGCCTTTGGAGGATGATGGGGAATGAGAGGAAATTATTCTCATCTGAAAATGACTAAGAATGTTTGTGGGGTACTATTGCTCAACGCTCTTTAAAAGCCTGAAATGCAAACTTGTTCAGTAACAATTTCGAAACATTACTATGGAAATGATTGCAGATGTATTCGAAGATTCGTTTGGACGTTGGCACCCGGAAGCACGTTTCGAGACTCTGGTGTGGATACTAGAAAATCTAGAAAATACGTGTATCATGCTTCAGACATGTTAACAACAGTGTTTCTGGCAAAGTTTTACATTCACTGTGTACAAGGCCCACGGTTTCGTCCACACACGATCAAGCGGTACCATCAGACACAAATGAGAAGACGCACCATTGGCTTGTGTCAGTGGGCAAAGCAGCACAGTGCCTGAGAGAAGCCATTGCACCAGACAGTGAATATTTATGCAACGAAGTTCATATAGACCCTAAGAAGCGTTTTAGTCAGCTACTTGATTTATTTAATTGTTAAATGTCATGCCTGTTCCGCCATCAACCAAAATTCACTCGTCTAGACTCGAGATCTTTATTGTACTCCGTACTCCTTCGTCTGGAACCTCCTCGCGCTCCTGTCCCTTTCAGCACTGTCCGATCGTGTGAGCGGGTCTTAAAACGAACAAGAACAAAGTCCAACCGATGCATATATGTACATACATACATACATACATACATATATACATATATATTATATATATATATATATATATATAATATATATATATATATATATATATATATATATATATATATATATATATATATAATATAGTATATATATAATATATAATATATGTATATATATATACATATAGATACATACATACATACATACATACATACATACATACATAGAAAAATAGACAGATATTAATATATATATATATATATATATATATATATATATATATATATAATATATATATATATATATATATATATATATATATATATATATATATATATATATATATATATATATATATATATAATATATATATATATATATATATATATATATATATAATATATATATATATATATATATATATATATATATTATATTATATATATATATGTAATATATATATATATGTGTGTGTGTGTGTGTGTGTGTGTGTGTGTGTGTGTGTGTGTGTAGACGAACAAGAACAAAGTCCTCATGGATCGGGATCTGATGGCAGCGAGATTAGCCTCTTATTTCTGGGTATCTGCATGTTCCCAGAGATTAATGATCTCTGGCTCCTGGTACCAAAGCTCTGACCTGCAGTGTTGGACAATTGCAACATCCCTTCTGAACTGCTAAAGGCTGGTAGTGAACCTATGGCGCAGGGTTTGCATACTGTCCTGGCTGCCATCTGGCAGTCTGTTACCATTCCCCCTGACTTGTTGAGGAGTATAGTCATCCTACTCTTGAAGAGGAAAGGGGATCGATGGGACTGCAGCAATCACTGCTAAGCATACCAGGCAAGGGTCTCGTTCACATACTTCTGAGACGTATCAGAGACCACCTATTGAGGCAACAGAAACTGGAGCAATCTGGATTCACTCCACAACAGACCGCATCCTGGCGCTTCAAGTCACTATAGAGCGTTGAGCTACTTGCAGCCTAAATCAATCTCAAAAAGGCCTTTGACAGTGCATCGCATATCGTTTTTGCAGATCCTGAGACCGAGGGTAGTTCAACAAATATTAGATTAATAGTAAACCTATGCTGGTACTGAAAATGCTGTAAAGTGCAATCGATAACTGTCAAGCTAGCATGTTAACTCAAGAGTGAGGCAAGGCTGTGTTCTTACACCAACACTTTTCAACACTTGTATGGACTGGTAGAACTACTATCCAAAGTCGTTGTGGAGCAACACTGGGTATTGTTATAGTTACCGACCTTGACTTTGCTCATGATGTTACAATTCTACCCAAGTCTATGGAAAGCCTAGTGGCAGCTCTAGATGCATTTAACCTCTAAACCTCAAGACCCTAGGACTCGAGGTCCTGAACCAAGAGCAAGATCTAGGGCTTTGGGGGCCTGTACTATCTGTATGTGCGTGTAG
>NW_020869649.1:284958-287458 GCF_003789085.1 Penaeus vannamei | reverse complement strand
AAATAGATAAACACAACACAGAAATAATGAAGCATATCCATTCATAAATCTGTAACCCATTACTTACATTCATAAATGCAAAAGAGCTAAAACCCAACAATTTACAGCCAACTGCTTTTTAATATGTAAATCTAATATCTAAATGATGTTTGCATGTCCACAAAAACCCACACACACACCTACACACACATGCAAACACTTCCATGCTTGCCATGACTGACTTTCTGTGCAAGGAGAGATCTTGAGTTGCCTCTATGTATTTAGAGTATCAATCCTTTATAACTGCTCTTCGTTTATAAAAGGACCCATTTTTCTTACCATATGATCTCTGAAAATGGTAAACACTGAATATGGTAAACAAGTGTCATTTCCATTTTTAATTCTTACTCATACTTCAGGATTAACTCACTAGTGATATGATAGAGAACGTTTTTTGGCATATTATATCCAGCTATATGAAAAGAGGGAAGGTGGGAGACAGCAAGTAAGATGAGGAAAGGCAGACAGTATGAAGGAAGAGTGAGTTAGATGTAATGATAAAAGATAAGTAAGTATACAATCCAGAGAGCTAGAAAGCCAGTCTGGTATGTGTCACTACCAGAGAAAAATTATACATATTACCTTTCCTAAGTTGAAGTGCTATGACATTATGAATAAACATTTACTTTCCCAACATACAAATGGCTCTCATAAAAAATTCTTTGGTTATACAAAATCTTATACCTACATGCTAAATCCACTCATGCATATATACATGAAGAGCTAAATGCATTCACACCAGTGCTCGAATTTGCGTAAATTCTCACTGTCCATACTCATAGTGATGTAAAGAGGCAAAGTAGTGTAGTAATAACTGCATCTGAACAATTAATTAAAATAGTCAAAATGACCTACTCCAATCACTCATTGAACTAATGAGATCAACTAGTGCATTAGCACTACTACTACTCAGTATTTTGAACCAAACTAGTATTAACTGCTTCCCCTAATTCTAACATGACCTCAAAAACATTAAATGTTTTCAAATCACTGCAAACTCAGAAACATTTTCCTCTCTCACACAGGTGTACTGCTACATGAAAATACCTTGCTACATTCCAATCCTAGTGCAGTCATGCTAAGGTAAATCTTTAAAGATTGTAACATCAGTCTATCAACAAGTTATATTTGAAACAAATTTTATTCACCTAAACTTCTGAACTACAAACTAATCACACAAGGGTACTGCCAAATTCAATGTCATTTTAACACAACTGACAAACTCTTACTTCACCTAGAGCAAACTGCCCCCAACACAAATTACCACATGGATGAAGGACACGGGCTTATATCAAGCAAAGCGAGGCATGGACTTCCTACATAATGGTAAAAATTATCCAAGAACCTTTATTTAACAAGACTGGTGAGGGTAATGGACTACTAACTAGAGTATCAGTTATGTTCCTGTCTTCACTTGCTGGTTGATCCATCCAGTCATCAATGAAAAAAAATAAAAAGCATTAAAAGTCTCATTAAAAAAATGGCCAAACGACTGCCACATGTTTCCAGATTTTACTTCTGATCTTAGTATAATTTCTCCCCTCTCCTGGGAAACCCTGAAGACATGAATAAACTTGGTTAAAGCACTAGACCTTGTGCTTATCAATAACTGAGACAGCATCTGCCATCACCATCATTAAAGTATAAAATAATCTTCAAGGATTCAACAAATCATCAAACTGCTTGAAGTCTTTAAAACATAATAAATAAATCTAGCTTTACTAACACTTCATTTCCCATGCTTCTGTTTTTCTTCTAATACCCAACTTTCCCCTTAAAATATGAAGATAAGTCAAAAATGTTAAATAAATACTACTAACATGCACCTCTAGCCACCAGCAGCCTTAGGTATTTAACTCTTTATCACAATATCTCCATTCTGAAAGACAAGGAATATCTACCACAGAAATTGCTTCATCATCATCTATTTACAAAGATGTGCAGTTCTAATCACCATCTGATTCTGCAACAATGTCAAAAGCTGAAGTACATGCAATGATCTGTATCCAAAGGAAATTTCACACTTTCTATGATATAGAAATATTTTCATGAACAGACCACCAAATCTATCATTTTCCTCTAAAATCTAGCTCTAGTACCACCATCTACATACAAATAATAGTATTGAATCCAGGCTAAAAAAAAATATGTATAACAGTCTTACTAATAAAGAAAAATATTAGTACTAGTGCTTTCATTCACAAACAGTATTGTTGTCTGAGCTAGTACTACATAGTAATATTGAGACAGAACTAATAATTATGATAGTATTCATGATGTGACGTGACAACATTGATGGTGACATGGACAACGAAACAAAGGTGTTGCAGGTTACAACTAAGAGTAGTGTTACTGCTGCTGTTGGTGGTGATAACAATGATAAAATTATTATAATGATGAGTTCATATTGTAATGCCTATCAATAATAATGACTATGATAGTGAAAACTGTGAAATGATAA
>NW_020869649.1:259958-277458 GCF_003789085.1 Penaeus vannamei | reverse complement strand
TTATCTTTCATAAAAATTGTCATCTAACAGTAATTGCATCCTAGATTTAAAAAATATATATCTTTGAAAATGTATACATGGTATTCAAAGTTTTCAGATAGAAGCTAAATATTTCTGTGGCCAGGGAAACCACAGTGTAGGCAGGCAATTCTCCCATTAGTATCACTAAAGGCCCAAAGAAACAATCCATTGAGCCCATCCCACAGGCCAAGATTTGAGAATGTTAATTTTTCTGTGAACATAAAAACCTTGAGGATTTGGCCTAGCAATCACAGGAGTTCCTTCCTTTTCCATGTACTATATTATCTTGAAAATGTAAAGTTGATAACTTTGAAGCTGCACCATCGACTCTCAGAGTGACCAATAACTTGATGTTGTATAATTGGACTGATATCATCTTAGAGAAGCTAAAGAGCGCTTAGGAGAACTAGACCTGAATTTAATTTTAGTGTGGGTTAAGATAAATGGAAAAAAGATGTCAGAAATCTTTACTTCCACCTGTTATGGCAACTCTTGAATCAAAGATCAAAATATGCTCATATCCACAAGGTAGAAAATGAAGCGGTGTATTTAACTGTCAGAAGATTCTTAGGAATTGTGTTTTCACACACTTCTAATCTTTTCACCCTACTTCTCATCAATGTTGCAAGATTGGACACAAATTCTAAGGCCTTCTGAAGAATCAATCCAATATAAAAAATGTAAGTTGCTTTTGCTGACAATGATAGTAATTCAGCAAGTATAGACATTATGGATAATGCATTTCATGACTGTTGAACGGTAAAGTGGGCTGTATTATCCACTAATATGAATCTGTTGTCTGGTATACTTAGTCTTGGAGAATCTTGGAGCAGAGAGAAACTGTGATAACCTCCTTTGTCCAGAATTCAGAGGCCCCTATAGTCCGTATATAAGTGGCAAAGGACCTGCTGATGAACAATGGGTAACAACAGATTTGTGCACAATGCAAACATGCCACCAATTCTATAATTCCTTAGACCATTTCCCTGCACGATACTATAATGCAGATTGAAACATACTCACCATCTTGAGCAAATGTGCTAGTGTTTGAAGTAGACTCCATTTGCATAAGCCATTTTTGAAGTTATATCCCAATTATTTTGATATCTCCTATGTAGAAAGAAATAACATAGAAGATATAACACTAGAAAATTTTTCTTCTCTCCCTTTTTACATTTTTTCTACACACTTCTTTCTTTTTTTTTAATTGTATTATTTTTGTTTATGTTAAAGCACTCAAAGCCAATGGGCCATAGCAATCATACACTCCTAATTTTGATTAAAAAAAAAAAGGCAAAGGTCCATGGAACTGACACTTAGCTAGCAATACCAGTTCTCATGATCCATGATAAGGACTGAAGATGGTGTGCATATCTACTAAGTGGGATATTTTGTTTGACTATCTTCAGGGGCCATAGCACTGGTCAAGCCACCATGGTCCATCAAACAACAACACCATGGAGACCATGGAAACTCACTATTTTAAATGAGGTCCTACTTTTTTGAGAGATTATGGAGCCCTTAAGCTAGTTAAAGGGACACACCATGTCACTTGGTACAGAAAGCTAGCAAACTATATGTGAGTTGACAAACTCTTACAGGCTGAGGATGAAGTGCAGTATTCAAAACTAAGATAATGCTTCTATGCACATACTGCAGTAGCAAGTATCATGGCATTAGTTTTTATTGTACAATATATGTCCAAGGAGTGGCAGCACTAAAGCGACAGTCATTCCAGCCAAGTTGTCATGGTTTCACTATCTGCATACCGCTACATAAAGCAACCTCCTAAATTGCTTGACGCATCATAATACATTTCACTTCATTTTACTAAAATCAATGCAAAATATTCCAAGAGAGAGTTGGTATTTATGTATGATAATTGTACAAGTTTCCAATCTTCGATGAGTAGCAAAAAATATATATAGCTATGAAAAAAAAAAATTAAAAGTTAAAAAACTATTTATTTTCTTTCTCACAAAGCCGTAGTGAATGTCTTTTCTTCCAAGAAGTTTTGACAAATCTATGGTCATCATCCCATTGCTTCACATGTGTAGGGACAGGGGGGGTAGGATATCTGGGGAATATGACAGTTGATGGTTGGGGTTTCTATTTACATTCTGGTGGGCCATTGTTTCTATAAACAACAATGACTCATCTCAACTCAAAAGATCCAATGATGCTCTTTGTATAATTGATACGGCAACTTGACATCAGATCAGAGACAAAAAAATATACTAAAATACAGAGGATCTCCAAATTTCACTGTTTTATTAACTGTAATTTAACTCTTTCATCACAGACTTTTTGTGGATGCATCAGTAATTGCATTGCAGTTTCATTGTAAGGGTTCCAAAAAAATAATTGATCTGTTCTCATTAACATCTAAGAAATTAATAAAAAAAACAAAATATACATGACAGCACAATGTGAAATTAAACAAAAATAAAATAAGAACATGAATTCCAGACTATGTATACAAGTAACACAAATCTGATAGTTTGCATGCACTGCTAATGACAACTACAGTTTACATGAACAATACATGTAAACTTTTCTGCCACCAAAACAGGTTGATGCCACCATACCAGTGCACTCTTTGACACTGCGAACTGTCCATGTTGATTTATCTCCCAGATTCAGTAATGGATAACAGCTGATGCAAACCCATCCAAAGCTAAGCTAAAATAGAAGTGATAAGAGAGGAATAAAAGCATCAAACACAGCTGATATTGGACATTTAACCCATTAACGCCGGTATATTTTGAAGCAGAAAATATAAGATTCCGGGCAGCTACAAAATCAGATTTTTCGATGATTTTTTTTTTCCAATATCAACAGCAAGAGAAGCTAGAGAGAAGCACACTATCCTTCATTCTTGTTTTAACTGTCATCATATTGAACATGGAATGCAGGGAATGTGACAATAGCTGATGTAAATGGTTATGATCCTCTCCCATCTACTTGAAAAGCTTGACCCTCATTCCCACTGCCTCTGTCACACGCTAGCATGGCAGCCACACTTTTAAATTCTCCATCCAACATTGCATTTCTCTTTTGTATTAATTTTTTAATAAAAATGCAGGTATTATTCTCTTCATTATCATTTAAAGAAAACAATCTAGATTAAATGTTTTAGCAAATGATAAGATAAGATATCATAGTTTTCCTCGACACAAAGATAAGATATCACAGTTTTCCTCGACATAACACCCTTTTATGATGTATTCCTATAGGATATTGTCTATCCCTACTCATTAAGTCATCATTTGTCATACTTTTCTGGTCCATATTAACCCATTTACAATGGGTGTCACACATATGTGACATCCAGAAAAATAAACATTGCTGGACATCCTGTCGGATCCCTTGTATCAAAATATACATATATGCTTCTATTACGTGATTTCTATTATGTGTTACTAACATACTTACCTTTTCTCCCGAGATTATTCCTTTCTTTCCTTTGCCTAAAATTCTCTCTTATTTCCTTGAAGAATTCATTTTAATTTACCAAACTACATGATAACTATAGATAACCCCTTTGGCTTTATAATGAAGCTTTCTTTTCTTCCATTATGCTTAACCCATTTATCTGGGTGACTTGACCGTCCTGTTATCAAAAAAATTGTCTGAGGGACAGGTGGCAGGTATATGCCATAACTGAAAAATTTGGATTTGGGCTTGGATGAAGGGCTTAACCTGATATGAGTGCACAAATCACTTGAAGAGAGATTAGACTCATTATGCATTCATGAAAGGGCTTTTGTTAAGTAAACATGGGTGGAATGTACCATTAGTGAGCCATAGCTGGAAGAGTGAAAGAGGACACTATTTCAGTACTTAACTCATAGTTTATGGCTGACAGAAAATAGTCCATTAACATCTTAATAGTATACTAAACAAAAAATACAGACCTTGCAAAATGGACCAAAAAAAGAAATATGCAAAAAGAGACAATAACATTGCAAGCACGAGCGGTCTTGTGGGCCAGGCCTTGAGAACTTTTATCATATTTTTGCACAGGTGAGCCACTCACCTAGAACTGCCAATTAGTATGCCTAATACCCGGATTTTGGGCTATGTGCAGGTAGCAAGGTACCAGGATACAAGCACTTTAACAATAACTTCCTGAGTCCTTTACCAAAATTAAACTTGGAATATGTCAAACTGCATTTGATGAAAAATGACATCCCAGCACTGTGCATGAATTTGTGCATTTTCTTTAAACAGCTAACATTTTTTTTTTTAATATCTGATTAAAGTTCCCTTTGGTGATGTTACAAAGAAAAGTGAGATCCTTCATGGAAAAATATCAACAATTTCTTCACAATGTGACCAGTTGAAACTACAATTAGTTTTACAATGCAGGCAACTACAAATTATTTGGTTCTGACTACA
Organism: Penaeus vannamei; assembly: GCF_003789085.1. Lineage (NCBI taxonomy): Eukaryota > Metazoa > Arthropoda > Malacostraca > Decapoda > Penaeidae > Penaeus > Penaeus vannamei. The sequence continues at coordinate 273,036 of NW_020869649.1, read as the reverse complement.
GCATGCAGAAAACTGTATACAGTAAATAATCAAATCAAATAAAAATAACTTTAACAAACAACAGCCATGTTGGTAACATTACCTGCATTGGGGGATCTTGCTGGGCTCTCCTGACCTGACTTGTGACCATCCAAGGGCAGAGGATGGACATCAACAGGAGCCATCTTCACTGCAGCTACGATCTCTGGTTGTGACAGCAACTTAAGACCAACGTGGATATTCAAGCTGGAAGAGGAAAATGATCTACCAATTCACTTTACACCTTATAATCATGAAAAACTTGAACACATCAAAGATATCATTCCACAGAAACTGCATTTACACATTCACAAAATATATATCTACAGTAATATAAATCCATTGTTCTCCAATGTCTATAGAGACATGGAATTACTGTCAGATCAGAATCATGTGTTCCTATTACAGGATTTTGGAATAACTAAATGCGTACCTATTCAACTCAATTTTCACTATAAAGGAATTGCAGAAAAAATGCACAAATGAAGTAATACAGTAAACTTTCCAAAATGCTCCAGGAATTCATTAGACCATCTAATCATATTTTGCAGTCATTAGATAGGGTACTTATTGACACCCTGGGCTAATCATACCAGCTGCAATACATGCTACTGACATTTTCCTAAATCTATATCTTCAGGGTATCTAGCAGAATAAACTGTTTTGGCACAAAGGTAGGGCAGTACTGTTAAAGAACAGCAAGACAAATAATAGATCTTTTTAATCATAAATTTTCAGCAAAGTTAGCAGTGGTGATAAGGAAAACAGGGCAAGAATGGCATTGAGAGGGAACATGGGGCCAGCCTTGGAAAGCTTTCGGATTGTTTGTTTTCAAGGTGTATTGCCATTTTGTTTATTACAGTATTATCAGATTTGAAATTACAACAGCTGAAACTGATTTACTACCAATCAAGAGAATGGAAAATTTTTTTAGAGAAAAATACAACTGCATATTATCAATATCCTACATTTATTTTCTCTTTCTTTGAATTTTTAGGTGAAACATCAAAACATTATCTATAGTCTTATCCTCTGATTTGAACTTTGCCCTTCAATGGATAAGATATGACATGACTGACTTACATCAAAAAAATTAAAAAAAAATTATGAGGACCCACACATATGTATGGACAAATTCAATAACATAGCCTTACTGGGACCATCCCTAAATATAGGGGGGCGTTAGTGGGGTCTTGGGGGTTTGGGTTTGTTGAAAATAGTTAAAATCCAACACCAGTACCAAATATGCAGAAACATTGAATATAACCTCTGCAAAGAAAAACGTGTCGGGGTCCATGAATTCTTGCCCGTTACTTAAGCGTCGTTTTACATGCATGTATTTATACCCTACTGAAGCAAAAATGAAACACTGTATTTTGATATTACCTACTGAAATAAGTCACAGGAGGATGAAGGTGTCTTATGATAACAAATTCCTACTATTGTGAGGGTTTTATGATGAAAAAAATTAACAAAATTTAAAAAACTCCAAACAATTTGTCATACATTTCTCATTATAAATGTGGTAGAAATGATTCAGTTTTGATGTAAACATCATATATAGAACTTTAGGGTTCGATAATAATGCATCTGCAGTGGTAAGCCTCTATCTCAAAAAAAAAAAAAAAAAAAAAAAAAAAAAAAAAAAAAAAAAAAAAAAAAAAAAAAAAGGAATATAAGTTGTCTGTTGTGGATATTTCAGTAGAACACATGGTCCTGCAGCCATACTTTGAAGCAGGCAAGATTTTTCATGCTTTCGTCACCCGATTAGACTTTGTACATAGCAAAGATTTTACATTTTTTGTGTTAATTCGAGCCCAAGTAACCAACAAAGCGCATTATAGTAAGAATGTAGCTGCCTTATATAAGATATAAATCCCACATAAAATGTCAAATATCTCTTTAAACTTATGTGATATAGGCCTATAATTAATCAATCTGTGTTACTGCATTAAGAAAAGAAATGTCCATGGGAAACTGGCAGTGATAAGTTTATATTTCAAAATATCCATGTTTTCTGAATGGTTATTTCAACGAATTAAATAACAATTCAACATTAGTCAGTAACTACAAACCACTTGTTACTCTAACCATTTCTCATTATCTCTGCACAACTGTACACATATGCAAGCATGCATGTACACAAGTTTAGAAAGTACACATATTTATACATGTGTGTACACATTTACATATACATGTATAAACATTTACATACACAAGTAGATGTATTCACATGTTTTTATATACATGTGCACATATATTTAAACATATGTACGCAATTTTACATTTACACCTACACAGACATGCATGCAAATGTATGCACAAGTAGATGCTAAAAAGTATTAATGCAAATGGTCTGAGACAAGCAATAACTGCATTTATGCATTCGTCATGTTGCTGGGATTAGTGTATATGAAGGTACTATTTTAGTTTATGTTGTAACTCAGGGACCAGTCAAAGGTTCTTCATGCAACAAATGGCATTTGAAAGAGAAGTGTGTGTAGTTTTATAGTTAATTAAATAATAAATTTTCAATGAAGGAAAGATTCAGAAAATTAACTGAAATATTAACAATTTCCCCTCAAACTGAAATTCGTACCACTATTCTCAACCAGTTTATATCCTATCCAAGATTTGTTCATATCAGTGGAAACCTAATAGAATTCCATAGAAATTAACCACGGTCTATTACTCACAATAACCTTGATTCTTCACGGGGTCATATTCCAAAAATTTGGATTTTTCATCTTTTTGTAGGGGTCACTTTACTAAATTTGTTATATATTGGGAACCAATCTCAACATCTTCATCTAACAAGCATTATAAAGGGAAATGTACATAATTTCTCTTGTAATTAGATGACTGAGACTTGTAAAAAAAAAAAAAAAAAAAAAAAAAAAAAAAAAAAAAAAAAAAAAAAAAAATCTAATCTATTCACAGAGTTCTCATCCAACTCAAATTTTGTTGGTATCACTTGAAATCTATCAAAAATGCACAGAAAGTGATGTTGGTGTTTTTCTAAATCTAGATTCATTTTTTTGGGGGGGAGCAGGCTTTTTTTTTTTAAGGATTTTATCGATGGTTATGCTGATTTATTATTTTTTTTTTTTTCATTCATTGTAAAGTATGCAACAGTGTGAGTCAATGGCAGTACACGAGAGACATGTGGAAAAAATAGTTTTTTTGAGGACTTATAAAAATTTAGTCCCAAAAGGTGCAGAAAGCTAAAATACAGAATATATCCAAAGTCGGACTGTTTTTTTATCAATATTAATTTTTATCTCCCCTCATCCCCCATTTTCCCCTCACCATTAGCCCACTACCCCACACCCCCCCTATTTTTAGGGAAGGTCCTCTTAAAATTATTCTTTTCTTATTTCTATCAAGAAAAACAAAATGTTTTGTTATTATTTATAAAAATATTATAATCTTGAAGGTTTACTTTCACATTAAGTGCTATTGCCTAAAATTTTCACCACATAAATGAAGCCACTACAATCGGTGTAAAACAAACTCCGTCCGATGAGCCACTGGCGCAGGGACAGTCATGATATGATGCCATCCGTTTTTCAGTCCACAACAGCCATGGCATGTGCATACATGCCACCCGGCGGCTAGATATTAATTTAAAAACCACAAAACATTGCAAAGCCATATCATTAGCTACCTTTATCTCTCAAAGCCTTCCCATAATCTGATGTCAGCTCAAAGTACAGGGCATAACTTACTTCTTATTTGAGACATTAAGAGGCTGCGGTGTGACAGGAATGAGGGAGGGGCAATCTGGGAGAGGTCTCATCTGCTCCATGCCAAGGGTGTGCTCCACAACCTGATGTTGATAAAGAAAGAGACAGAGCACATTAAGCTATCTTGGTACATGCATGAGTAACACCAAAAGACAAGCCTGGCAACAGTGATGATGGAAAACAAGGAGGATATCAAGCTATTGCCGTGCACACCAGAGACTGCTGAGCTTATTGGTGTTTCTTCTGCCACTGACAACCTAGTAGGGGGCCAAACAAATAATTCCATGTATTTGGGCTCTATTCCAAACAAGAACAGCAAATGCAAATACAAGTGCAACAAAAACAAAGCAATCAGACTTCATATCTAAAATCAAATAAAAATATATAAAAAATCATTTTCCTAACATTAATCACTTTTGATATATGGATGTTCTCATTCACTGACATAAATGTGTTCTTAATCTCCAATTCTACATGCTCCATCTTGAATAATATTATCAATTTCATAAATCCATACATAAAGACACATTCTTAATTCTAAAACTCAATGAAATGACTGTCATGTCACATGATTTTTTACCTTTGAATGTTTATGTAAATTACTATTTTCCATCTTTGTGGGCAGGTCTGTTGTCGGAGGGACTGGCGCACCCGCATTGGAAGTGAACACTCCAGCAAGGTGTCCTGTGGTAGTGAACTCTAAAAGAGCATCCAGCATCCAGAAGCAATCCTTCTGCATGTGGCTATTGTCTAAACAGTTGGAGTCTCCATATACTACTAGTCTCCCATTATGGGACTGACCACCATCTATCATGTTCTCTGCTGCTCCACTTCTCGTCTGTAGGAGTCCAAGTATTGGAATATCTGAAATGCAGACAGATAGGTATTGAGTTTCTTATAGTTGTTGTGCATACATAATTAAAATATTTTAAGAAAGTACAAATTATATAGAATGGATTCTGTATATGCAATTTAACTTCATGCTGAAGAGAAAATTTAGTGTTCACTGCAGCATTGTTTTGTGAAATTTCTCAACACATAGATGGCTTCACAAAGGTTCAGCTACCACAGAGTCAATTAGTAGACCTTATGACCTTAGCTGATTTCACATTTCCTTGATTTTAGTAATGCTATCAATAATGATGCTATGATTAATATCATGGACATTATAATAACCATAATGCTATTGACATTACTAACAGCATTATAAAATCAAAGAAAATATAAAAAGTCAATTAATAAACTAAACTCACCGTGGCATGGCATGTATGTACATGCCATCCACAGTGACATTGGGTTCAGATATACAAAACAGCTAAAACTCACCTGGAACACTCTCAGTCTCTGCTTCCAACATTTCCTTTGCATAATCATTCAGGTTTTTACGAATAACTGTACCCTCCTGTGGGAACTGTGCCAGTGAGGTGCCAGTTGCATAATACATGTCGCGGTCACCTAAGGTGTAATCGCCTTCGAAAACTCCATCACTCAGAGATATGCCCCATGAAGCCAGTAAGTAATTAAGGGCAGGTATATTACTGCCACCAGTTACTGGCATCCAAAGCTGCCTGAAATTTTGTAAAAAATATATATCTATTATTTCATGTACTTCCCCATATATATAAACAACACAGCAGCATGGTGATCATGTTTTATACATGCTTTTCCCTGTGTCTTCTTTATATGAACCCCTCTATCAACAAATCATAACCCACAACATCTCATGCACTGAGGCATAAAGTAGTGCAGACTGAGTTCAGGCACAGTTAAATTTAAAAGGTGTCTGTCACTATAGCAAAGTTTGTCTATAATGAGGCTTAGACTCAGAAGCCCCTTCATTATGAAGACCTCTGGTAAACAAATTCATATTTAAAACAACTGTAGAAAGACTGGTAAGATGATCTGAAGATCACATGGCAACACTATAAAGGTATTAACAAAGTTTTCTTGCTTCCTTTTTGTTTAGATTGAAAGTATGCCAGTGTACCTACAAATGAAGTTTGACAAAGAGAAGGTTCATGATTTTAACTAAAATATATAATCCTTTGCTACAACTTTGTCTAAGAGACTATGTGACCTCTACATTGATATGACATCACAAACTTTTTAAAGAATGCAAATTCCAGAGCACTTACTTAGTATTCTCATCATAAAACTTGACTTTCTTCATAACGCTGACATTATACCAATCTGCAAATACAATAACCGATAATCCATTCTCAACATCGCGTCTCAATTTTGTCACTTCTTCTGGGAAATACTCTTCTTCTGGATCCACAATCATCAAGGTTCCATACTTGCTGGCATCAAAGCAAGTGAAGGGAGACCCTAAAACCTCCACATAGTATCCACTATTCCTCAAATGCTGATACATGTCCTTGAAGTTGGTGTGGATGTGATCCGCATTCCAGTCCAGAGGATCATTGGTCATGCGCAAGTTGTCCCTTGGGAAGTAACCTGGTGGGTAGCGCAAGTTGTGGAACTGGTCCCAGAGTACTCGCTTATGACGGGGAGGAGTTGGAATCACCTTGGCCTTAACTGGAAGTTTTACATGCGATGTCCTGGGCTGCGTTTCACCTTCTTCAGGAGGTGATTCAACAGTCACAGATATATGCCCACGAGCAAACCCTTCCCAGTCTTTACCACTGTCTGCTACTGTGATCCACACAGCCAGGTGGCCTGACCATGGCCAAAGTACCTGGAAGGATATATTCAAATATGAAACTGTTAAAATCACTTTTAAGAAAAATTAATCATCTGCTAATCATACTTATTTGTTCAATAAATTTTGTGACAAAAGAAGAAAGTATCTATTGGAAGAGATTGGAAGGAGAAGAATTAGGAAAAAAGATGAGAAAGAAAATGATGCAGTAAGAGAAGAGAGAGAGAGGGGAAGGTGTGAAAAGGGGAGGGAGGGAAGGGGAAAGGGAAGGGGGAAGGGAGGAGGGAAAGGGAAGGGGGGAAAGGGAAGGGGGAAAAGGAAGGAGGGAAAGGGAAGGGGAAAGGAAAGGGAAGGGGGAAGGTAAGGTAAGGGTAAGGTAAGGTAAGGGAAGGGAAGGGAAGGGAAGGAAGGAAGGGAAGGGAAGGGAAGGGGGAAGGGAAGGGAAGGAAGGGAAGGGAAGGGAAAGGGAGGGAAGGGAAGGGGAAAGGGGAAGGGAAGGGAAAAAGGAAGGAAAAGGAAAGGGAAAGGAAGGGAAGGGAAGGGAAGGAAGGGAAAGGGAAGGGAAGGAAGGGAAGGGAAGGGAAGGGAAGGGAAGGGAAGGGAAAGGGAAGGGAAGGGAAAGGGAAGGGAAGGGAAGGGAAGGGAAGGGAGGAGGGGGGAAGGGAAGGGAAGGGAGGGGGGAGATGAGAAAAAAGGGAATTGGCAGGGGGGAGCAGGAAGAAGGAGAAGGGGAGGAGAGGGGGGAAAAGGAGAGGAACAGAGGGGGATGAGGTGACAAACAGAAGGGGAAAGGGGAGGGAGAAGAAAGAAGAGGAAAAGGAGGAGAGAAAGAAGGGGAGGGAAAGGGGGAGGTAGTGAGGAGAGAGGGAGAGTGGAGGGAGAGGAAAAGAGAAGAAAAAAGAGGAGTAAGAAGAGTAGGAGAATGTAGAAGAAGAGGGGGGAGAGGAGGAGGAGAAGAAAGAGGAGATGAAAAAAATAAACTTGTTGATCTCAGGAATGTTTTCTATTTGCACTGTCCACTACTGGTGTTTTATTTTATCAATTTTGTTCACTGCACAGATGGCTCCACAAGTGCTTAGCTACAAAGGCATTGATAGCAAAGCAGAGCTGAACTGACCTCCTAAACTAAACACAAACCTTAAGCTTCTGGTAAGATGAATAATAATAATAATGATGATGATGATATGATGATGTGATGTGATGTGATGTGATGTGATGTGATGATGATATATGATATGATATGATGTGATGATGATATGATGATGATGATATGATGATGATGATGATGATGATGATGATATGATGATGATGATGATGATGATGATGATGATGATGATGATGATGATGATGATGATGATGATGATGATGATGATATGATGTGATGTGATGATCATATGATGATGATGATATGATGATGTGATGATATGATGATGATGAGATGATGATTATGATGATGATGATGATATGATATGATATGATGATGTGATGTGATGTGATGATGATGATATGATGTGATGATGATGATGATGATGATGATGATGATGATGATGATGATTGAAGATAATAATATCAATTACATATATATATATGATAAATATAATATTAATAATATCAATAATATAAATAATATTAATAATATTAATAATATCATTAATACTAATATTTATACTCATAATATCAATTATAACAATATCAACAATAATAATATCAATAATAATAATATCAATGATAATATCAATGATAATATCAATAAAATACTATTAATAATAATGTCCACAACAATAATAGTAGCTGATTTTCAAATCCTATTTCACAAAAATTCAAGAAAGGAGGTTGAGATGTGATTAGGTAGTCAGTAACTAACTCCTTAGTGCAGAGCCATCCATGTGTAAGCACAGGTTACAAAACAAAACTACTTTAGACAGTGCATGTACCCAGTGCCAATGGTTTACCAATATTGATACTAGTGTCAATCTAAAACACAAAACAAAATTACCTCCGAGTATGTGAAAGCAATGTTCAGATGCTGCCCAAACTGTGGGGTGTACGGATGCCAAATGGGCTTTTCAATGATGCGGCCAGAAACTCCCATCCCATTCAGTATGGTGACATTCACAATAGTTGGCATGGCGCCATGGTAGAGGGGCTGAGTGCAGTATGGCCACATATACTGGCATTCTGTGAGGTCGATATAGCTAGGGCTAAGAGATGCCTGGGGTTTATACTTCGATAAAACCTGGTAAGCTTTAACCAGGTCAAGTTTCCCATGTCCCTGTTCGAACATGTTGACCCCAGGGAGCCTGCGCGCTGAAGCCATAAGTGCTTGCTTCATGCTAGCTGGGTTGATGATTCCACCTCGGTGCAGGACACCACTATGAATACAGAGAATTGCCAACAATAATATGATAAGAATCTGACTCTGAGCATTTAAGCATTCAATCACTCACCTCTGATATATCATCTACTTCCTCTGTCATTTTTTATTTGTACATTCACATTTATAAGGATCACTGATTAAAAAAAAAAAAACTAAAAAACTCACCTAGCCAAAAGAGTAACAGCTCCAGCAACAACAGGTGAGGCAACAGATGTACCAGACAACTGCCGACATTTCCCCTCCATACTTGAGCCCTGCACAAGTGACCCATAAGTCACAATGTCTGGCTTGACACGGCCATACCTGGATAGTGAGAAAATGTATAAAAATATACGTATGCTTTTACATATATTAACATCTATAAATAATAATCACATTAAAATTTTATACAGACACACACATATACACATAAGCATGCACATAATCACATTTACACATGGCAGACATTAGAGAAAATTATTCCAAATACTATAAAAGGACTGTTTATAAGAAAAAAAAAAAAATCAAAGCCTTTCATACCCTTGTGGAAGTTCCCATGTAGTCATTCCACGTGATGAAAAACGAGCTATTTGGTCTTCAAAGTTGATGCCACCAACACCAATAACATCCATTTGATCAGCTGGATTATTTAGGGTTCTGTTGAAGAGATACAACAAATAAAAACTAGAAAGGGCTAAAGGGAATAAAATTCTATTACTTTTCTTTCTCCTCACTAAACGGTCTTTGAACTTAAACAAAATATATATATCATTACGGCATGCATATATAGTTATAAATAGTTGTCAAGCAATTTTACAGAATTATTTTTTAAAATCAAATTGATAATTTTCCAATAGTTCTCACTATACATGTTATTTTCTTCATGCTTATTAAATCATATAATAACCTTTTCATATAAGTTCATAAATTACTACAAGAGCCAATATCAATATTTATGCCACACCCTTCTTAACTTCCCTTAGAAGAATTGCAGTGTTCATATTGGCAATAACAATCAACAAAAAAGTTACACAACAAAATCAACCACGCAAAACCAGCAAACAACCTTTACTGCTTATCTACTTATACAGACCTTTAGCTGGATTTCTTTATCTCCCTTTCATATCTCTCTAACTTTTATGTTTTGGCTTCTCAGTATAATGGCTACACATTAATCATAATGTTCGAGAACTCAGTATCCTTTTAAAAGGACCCTATTCACTATGAAGATGAAGTGACAACACCAATACAACCAAATCCCCCCTTATATGAAAATAATGTACTCTCTTACCCATAAAGAGGCCCATCATTTCCAATAGCAGAGACCATGATCACTCTGTTTGCTGTGAGCTCCCAGACTTTGTCCACAAATGGGTGATCCATGAAATCTGGGCCACCAATGCTGAGGTTCAGAACATCTACTTTCTTCAAGATGGCATAGTTGAAAGCATCGAGGAACCAGGACGTGTATGATACCTACAAATCAAATTGAGAGCATATGATCTTCATAACATATCTATTAGTAGTATAACAATTGACCCAGAGTATAATATTTTATTAGAAAAACAATACCTTCTAGGTTACAATACCTGGTTGTTTGTAAAGACACGATATATATGAAGTTCTGCATCAGGGGCAAATCCAAGACAGGTCTTCCCACTTGATGCTATCACCCCAGCAACAAATGTGCCATGACCCAGGCCATCATCCAAAGTCTTTTCATTAGTCCAATTTGTGCGTTCTTTAATGCGCTTGAAGTGGGGGTGTGACTTTGAAAGACCCGTGTCAAATACAGCAACTTTAACTCCAGCACCTGTTATGAAATTAAAGCTTCATATGAAAATGTCCTCAAAAAGCAAAGTCACAAACTGATATGAAATAGCATCTGATATTATAGGCAAATCTGCTTATTACATATATTATAGCAAATATCATAGTTATCAATATTAGGCACATGTGCAACATAAAGATAATCACTGAATCATGGCAAACTACTTACCCGTAATTCCCATGCTCCACAGTACATCAGCTTGTAAGGTGGATGTGATCTGTCTAGGAATAGCTCTCAACAATCTTCGACTAGAGTGCCTGCCAGTCGTTTGCCAGAAGGCTGTTCCCTATTTGGAAATATCATTATATATGAGAATGTGTTTGGAATTCTATATCATAAATCAATAGCAAAATTAATAATACTTTCACAAACAGCTTTATATGTATTTCACCAGAGTTTTTCACAGTAAAAATATAGACATTATTTAACATCAACATACAACCTTATTCGTCTTCTATCATTCAAAAAGTTCCCATATAAACCCTTGCCATTAATTACACTGATCTGTCAACTTTGAAATAGATTGATCTATTTAAACTGATAGGTACCCACCAGAGTTAGTGAGGAGCGTCTGAATGGCCGAGAGGCTGGCCACACAGCCTCCCTCTCCGCATGAGGGGGACAATCCTTCCCTGAGCAAGGAGAGTCATCCTCGTCTTCTTTCTCCTCTTTCTTGTTGTATTCTTCCCCTAGAACCTCATATTCCACATCCAGCTCTGCCGTATCATCACCATCTATACCCTCCTCTTTGTGCAATCCATCCTCTTGCTGTGATTCACTTATATTGTACACCATGAATCCATCTGCAGTCTCTGATATGTTGGCAAAGAGAATTTCATCCCACAAGTCTGTACTGGTGTCTTCATCCGTGTCATTAACAAAGTGAAGGTGACGGATGACCATGCGTTGGGCTGTGACTCGCTTCACTGCTGGGTGGTCTTTGAGGGCATCCAAGCCATCATTTTTACGAAGTTCTTGGATCTGGAATATTACAAATGAATTTTCACTAGCAGTTTCTCAGCTTCATGAGCTAATATGTGATTTTCTCAATTAACATGAAAAAGAAAAAAAACTGTCATTTATCAAAATCAGTCTTATTCTTCTGTGGTTACTATTTTTCAAATCATTGGCACTGCATAAGACCACTGTAAACTGTAGTTTTGCTTTATCAATTTTGTTTACGCATTGATAGCTTCACTTTAATCACTGCGAATAATATCTAAAATTTAATCTTTTACTATGGTTATTCTTGGTTTGAGATTGTGTGTTTACTCTTGCTTCTAAATTACCATATGTACAAGGAATGGCCATTGGCAGTGCAAACTTTGAACACAGGTCAGCAAAACAATGCTACCACTGCACCACACACAGGCCACACCTTTGATTCTTAGTAAAAAAAAAAATAATAATAATAATGTTTTTGTTACCAACATTTGCATCATCATTATTAAAATTATTATCATTATAATGTTATTAATAATACTAACATTAATTGAAAATTCAATGAAGAAGGAAAACAAGCAAATTTAGGTAGGCCTAGTAACTGAAGCCTTGGTTTATATGTAAGTAAGAAAAGTACATTAAAATCAATATGGACCAAGTATGTATACATGCTCTCCTAAAGTCAATGGGTTAATGCTGATATCAACATTATGCTTCAATAAAATCAAGTATAAATGTCAGACTGATAGAAGATAGCTGTTATGAAGTTAATGACAAAACAAAATAACAAGTACTTCCAAAATCCCCCAAATTATAGCTTTTTCAATATGAATCACACAATCAATTCTTAGAGCTTGGCAACTTACCTGCACAACATCAAAATCACTCGGGTAATCACTTGCTGGATTGTTACGAGGCATCACTTCCCACCGCACAACGTCCGAGTCATTCAGGGCTGCCTCAATAAACCGCTCCCTTGCTTCTTGTCTATAGTAACCCTTAAAAGCTACAATGTACTCTGCAGAGGAGGAACAATATTCTTTAACGTCATTGAAATCAAAACAAAATATACTTGATACTATTTTGAAATAAAAACATGAATGTATTTGTGCCATGGTGTCAAGGAAGTAAAAAAAAGATGTGCATCACATTCACACTGTATTTCACAACTATTTTCATGAGCTAAATAATTCTATGACAGGAAGTAAGTCCATTTAAAATTGACAGAATTCATATTCCCTTTCCTTTATGATCCAAAACAAAAATAGACCTCTTCATTCAATTTTCAAGATATAAAGTAAATGTATAGTCTACTTTAAAGTGAAAATTAATATAAACTAGAATTGCATCAGCATTAAAATCCTATAGAACTAGAAACATATACAAAGAAAATATTACCATTTTCAACAATACTGGAGGAGTATTTTATCTTCACTTGATGGCCTCGCCCTCCTCCACATGGCGAACCTTCCGTGGTTCTTCCCGTGGTTTTGACCTGCTTTGTGCTAGGTTCAGATATAAAT
>NW_020869649.1:227458-247458 GCF_003789085.1 Penaeus vannamei | reverse complement strand
AGATTACCTAAAAGAGATGTGCATATATAACAAGATGTAAATTCAAAGCAAAATTGTTTCTTCTGCATGGCCACAATATTGTTTTAAATGGTTCATAATCAACACAATGATATTGACAAAACATTTTTCACCAGTGCCTCACATGCTCAGGAGATTATTGTAATTGATTGTATAAATAACTGCTAAAAAACATTTAAAAAGGATATTATCATTAGTCCCTAGAATCCAAAAGTGACCATCATATCATGAAAAAATTGGCTTGAGGGACAGGTGATGGGAACATATTGTCACGGAAATATCTGGCTGAAGGCCGGGATGACAGGAATGTCTTGGCATGAGTGAACAATGTTCATAGAGGGTGAGTAGACTAAGAGACAATTTCGAAGGGGTTTTTGTATTTACCCTCTCAGTGAACATGTTTGAAATGTACTATCTGTAAGCTATGACTGGAAGAATGCCAGCTCCAGGAAGAACACTATTCCCAATTCCTGCCCACCAGGCATTGATAATTATAAAATGAAAAATTTCATGAGCACAGAGTAATAAGCAAAATAGTTCACTTGTTGCAGTAATGCTGTTAGTATAGTACTTTAGACCACAGAATCTTTAATAACTGACAAATTCAGTCATGGCAAGAAATTCAGTGCTTATCAAAAGTACAATGTATGAGTGCACTCATTTTTTCTTTATTATAAGTCCCAAGATTGTTGGCTGGTACTTGCTTATGGGCCTTCCCCCTAAAAATTCCAATTCCCTGTTTACTTTCCCTAAAATTGTAGGGGATTGGAGAAAAAATATACAAATAAAAATCTACTTCCTCTGCAATTCCTGAACATACTTCTCCCAATCTTAATATCAATGCATAGGGTGCTGGGAAGCATAGATCACCTAATCTTTACAATACTGACACTCTAGCAAGAGAGGAAGTCCCCAGCCTCACTTCACAAAAACTGTTCAAACAACACAAGATGCTGTGAATAAGTGTGCCACTGCCCAAGGGGAGGGTTAATGGGGAACTCTTCACCCCCAACACCCCCCAGGAAACATTGTCTTCACTTTGGTATGCATGGCAAGATAAAGCCGAAACTCAGGAGTACCAAGTGGATTTAGGCTGTGAGCAGTGCTTTTTGCATTTTTTTCCTATTTCTGCAGTATTGCTGTTTGTGTCTACAGTTTACTTATTGTATAAACAATTGCAACTTTTTATCCTCTTCAAGAATATCATCTTCAATTTACCCTAGCTCAGCACGTCCATGCCATAAAGTTTAAACAGCCTACACATGAAAGATACTGAATGTGCAGTATCATTGACTAGCATGTCTGTTTTATTGTGTTATTGATTCTGTACCATTATTACTTTGAATCATCATTATTGGGCAAATTACAATGTGCCTGTTCTAGTTAAAAGAACTAACTTAGTTATGTGGCAACAGCCCATGTCATTTAAAAAAAATTGCAGGGTAAATGTTAAGGATAGGACCGCAACCGTCAAAGATGAAGTCCCCGACTCCTGCCAACAATGTTTAGGGATCCTGTGGGAAATCGGGGGTTGGGCAGGGAGGATTTCATTCATACCATGCATTTTAAAAAGCAAAAGAATGAGGAAAATTGAAAATCAGAACCAAGAATAGTATTTCAAACAACAAAGAATGTGGAAAATGTAAAAACCCGAGACAAGATTCGGCCACGGATGATTCAACATGTGTTGAGCGAACGAATGAGCAAATGAACCACATCTTATAAGCACAAACTACCAGAAGGATCGCCAGATGAACCAAAAACCCTCCTAACCTGGGCGTAGGATTGTCTGATTTCCCTACTGGTGCCTCTAGATTGTCTACATTTATAAATACAAAATGAGTTTACCTTAAAGTTGAGGGACAGTGCTTAGGAAGTGAGAAACCGCTGACGAAATTCTACAACTGGAACACGGTTATTGCATTTCACTGAGTTTAGTGTTATCTCCGATATTGTAACGATTTCAGTAATGATTTCAGTGAGAGATCAATTTCACTTCAAAGTTGGAAAAAAATTGGAAACACGAGTAGTACTGTAAACAACCTTTGCCTTGGAACAAACAATGGGAACTATGACAACAGAACTATCAAATTTGTTGGGAGAGGGCAGCGATATGCAAGTATGGCTGTACCATGTATTTCTAATGACACTATGGTACCTATATGGTAAAATCGATCACATCGTGCATTTGAGGAATGAACATTTGATAAATGCATATTTTGTTAAAATTTCATATAAATTAGAATACAGAAATACATTTTACTACAGTCCACTTATAAGAAATTTGCCATGACATCACAAGCTACATGCGCCAAAATAGTTTATGTTAGGTTCCCAAGCAACTAAGTTGTTCGCTGTGATGCGAAGAGGGCTGGTCTTCATCACTGGAGGTGCATGGGGACTTAGACTCCACGCGGCAGTCTGCAAATCATTTTTGATAGCAATGAATGTAGTTTTTCATCTCCTACAATGCTATGACCTTCAATTTTCTCCTAGTCGGTGCAGTCCTATTGTAAACCTAAACCTCTTGCTATTGATCTTTATGTTACGACAGTAAGTTAGAGTAAATTAAGGATGATATTCTTGAAGAGGAAAAAAATTGGAGTCATCAGTACAGGAAATAATCTGCAGATATCAACAGTAATACCATAAATAATGGAAAAAAGTTTACAGAAAGCACTGTTCACAGCCCACGTCCACTCAGTGCACCCAAGTTTCAGCTTTATCTTGCCGTACATAATAAGGTGAAGACAATATATGTAAAAATTATGCTCAACCCCCCTAAACCCCCACATTCTTGGCCAAGACAGGAGGGGAGGACATGAACAGTACCAGAGAAATTGCATATGACCCCCTCATGAGGAACTGCTGCTCCTCAACCCCTGCCCAGTAAAACAAAGAATCCTTCATGTATATACAGCAAGATAGAGCATCAGACAGACTCAGCATCAGGCAGTCACACATTTGTCATATACTCTCCTGCAATGAATATGTGGAAGATTTTTTGTCTTCCACTAAGTCTGGTTTGGGGGCAGCAGACCCTCAGGAGGTTTGCCAATATAATAATTGATTCTGTATATACTATTTTATCCACCATCAAAATAGAGACATTCTGTGAATATCATGACCAAGATTTTCACTAATGGGGGGGGGGGTTCCACAGAATAATTTTGATATATTTGGAGAGTAGAAAGTGAAAGGAATCCCTTAATACCAAAATCATTGTGATCAATTGTGCTATAGTATTCGGAAAGTAACCTTTGACATTTACCATATATCTGACAGAAAAGGGGGCCACTCACTTGGTGACTACCAGTATGTCTATCCCTTTCTTTGATCTCACTGTGCCTTTAGACATTATTTCTGCTGACCTTTACTCTGTAATGTATGCCATTGCAATCCAATAATTAACTAAATTCTTTTTTTTTTTTCTTCAGGGGGAAGCATTCATACTGTTGCTAATAATCGTTTGTATCCTTGAATCCTTCTGGTTTGATATAAAAACGAAGGAATAACATTTCCATCGGTCGAGATTTGATAATCACTGCGCATGGTGCTTTTTCACAAATAACACAAAGCGTTCACAATTACCTAATATACGTCAGATAATCATAAACAGCGACATGGGAATAGCCAACACAAGATAAAAGATAATCTAACACATTCCTTCACAGTCGATGTTGAAGTGGCCAGTGGTCATCACTTCAGATCAGTCTCTTCCTCTTCAAAATCCTCCTTTATCCTAGCTATTTCTCATCTATTAAGTACGAAAACTAGCACATACCATACACACTTACACGTGAAGACCGTTGCCAGCTTCTCAGCCATCCCAAGAGCCGTGAAATAGTAGTAATAGTGGAAATAGTCGTAGATGAGATGTTGCTTCATCCGCACAGATGTTTCATGTTTTGCATATAAACGTCGGAAACAATCTAAGTTATTCCTATTTGTGCATCAAAAATAAAAATAATACTATCGCTTTATACGATTCAAACCTTTATAATGTCCTCCCTTCTGATTCTTTCTTAAATATAAGAGATCTGAATTTATAGTTCGTCTTAGTTTTCAACACCTTATACGTTGAGTGCATGAAAGAAAATGGAGATTTTGGTGTCAACAAACTCGGAATCATCAGGCGTGACTTTAAAAACTCTATTTTTGCCGTATTCACTGAGCGAATTAAGAATATAAAAATAGTTATTCCACTTTTCTCTTTCGTTTATTAGGATTCTAAAGAACGAGTTTACGGTTTCATAAACACTTAATACTTGATGTGTAAAGGTGGAAAATAGGAATATATATAGATTGAATAATTAGTTTTTATTCCCATTTCTTGGCAATACTATAAGTTAAAAGCAGCTTATAAGACTATAATGTATATAAACAACATCCAGATATTAAAGAACAGTTTTCTCTTCGACGTAAAAAAAAATAACCACGAGTTTCTGCTTTCCTAAACGCAGATGCCTATAACAGAGGAGTCATTTTCGTAACGGGATCTTGTCACGGTGATGGCCGATAACCTGGCGCAGAAACCGTGTTCTCTCTGTGGAACTGAGTGGAAATTGCAATCATGCTCTTTTGCAACTGCTGCTACTCTCCACATGGTTTGGACGATGTTCTTTTTTTATGGTATTTATGGAATTTATTCGTTTTAATGCGTTGTTCCCCCTTTTGAAATGTTAATTCTTATAAAGGGACTTTCCTAAAAGCATCTAAGTAATGGGGCGTGGGGCTTCTGCCACGAAATGATTATGAAATATTATATTAATTCAATAATATGTAAGTCATAAATGGATCTCGGAATGCACTTGTCTGTTGCTCTTCCGATGTTTGACTTATTCAACTTATTGTGTTTGAGGTGATAATCCATCTTGAAGTGATAATTGAATTGAAACTGATATCCTTATCCTGTTTATTAAAACATTTCCCATTAGATCACACAATAATATTCTATTTCATTTTTACGTGATTATTGTCATCGATTAACTGTTAATCCCTGCAGGTAATTTTGGGCAGAAGTTAACAGTTACACAGATACATGCAAGGAGACCGTGATTTGGTGAGAATAGTGAACGTGCAATTGTGGGAAACGCTTGACATTCTCATTCTCTCTCTCTCTCTCTCTCTCTCTCTCTCTCTCTCTCTCTCTCTCTCTCTCTCTCTCCTCTCTCTCTCTTCTCTCTCCCTCTCCCTCTCTCTCTCTCTCTCTCTCCTCCTCTCTCCCTCCTCCCTCCCTCTCTCCCCTCTCCCTCTCCCTCCTCCCCCTCCCTCTCTCTCTCCTCTCTCTCTCTCTCTCTCTCTCTCTCTCTCTCTCTCTCTCTCTCTCTCTCTCTCTCTCTCTCTCTCTCTCTCTCTCTCTCTTCTCTCTCTCTCTCACTCACTCACTCCTTTCCTCTCTCTATCTACCTATTCTCTCCCTCTCTCTCTCTCTCTCTCTCTCTCTCCTCTCTCTCTCTCTCTCTCTCTCTCTCTCTCTCTCTCTCTCTCTCTCTCTCTCTCTCTCTCTCTCTCTCTCTCTCTCTCTCTCTCATTTTCTTAACCGTAAATATCGTATTTGCAAGAATTCATCCGCCTATTGCAGCGCGTGACTTTTCTGGCGGCCGCGTGACATATTGCTCTTTTTTTCTCACAAATCTCATCGTGTTTACTCTATCGTCGTCACCATTAGCACCATTAGTCATAGGAGGCGTGGCGTGTACATAGTGTGACAGTGAAATAATTTACTGAATGTTTATATTTTAAAACCTCTTGATTTGTATGTGTGATGAGACCATACGAAAATGAGCTATAAACAACACAGATTGAGTAGTAGTAATATATCACACATTTTGTGTTTTAACTACTTATATACCTGTGATGTCAGTTAGCCAATTAGGAAAAAGCTTTTTTTAATGTTCTGGTGCACCATATATGTTTGAAAGCTTATTTCCACATATAAAGGCTAGTAAAAAAGTGTATTCATACAGCAATATTCGGCTCTATTTTGTTCATGTTGCATTGCACAGTTTAAGCATGGGATTAATGAATTACCTACAGATGGCTTTTCAGAACTCTTTCTCCAAGCAACAGGGCGCTCGGGCCCGCTGAATCTGTCTCTTTATATTGGTGAAACTAAATAATCTCTCACGGATGGAATTGGAGTAGTGGCATCGTTATCGAGTGGTCAAAAGGCGAATTAGGAAACTCCTGCATGACAACGCGAGATATTAACCTGAACGGCTCAGTGATAATCCAAGTCGAGAATGTCATCTGCGTGTCCGCTCCGGATTATGCCTCGCCTGAGCACCAAGAAAATAGCGTTACCTAACGCTGTCACGCCTGTCGACTGGGCTGTCGTTAGGATATCGGGGCTTGTGTGTACGCTGCTTATCAATTATCCAACCAGCAGTTAATAGCATTACGGTTGTGATGGAGCGTTTGCAAAATCATGACGTTAGAGGAAGGATGCGATGGAATTTCTAAATCTTATCATGTTCATTCCGCCTTCTCTTCCGTTTTCTGTGAGATTACTAAATGGAAGTAATGGTAATTCTTTGACGTGCAACCTTATTTGCTCATTTAGGAGGAATATGGATAGAGAACCTCTGAATGAAGCAGTATAAGATATAGCGAAGTTCGGAAGGCGGAGATCAAGCAAAGGTTATTGTAGAGCTCGAGGCATCGTGGCGCCAGGTGGGTCGAAAGCACGAAGCTCGGCATTCTAGTTCCGTGTCACTGCACAACACATGTGCTTGTATCAGTGCAGTTGGTGACGAGGAAGCAATCAAGCAATAATGGCAACGAAAGCATCTGTAACCAAGCGGCAACCGAAGACTCAGCAGTCGTGAAGGTCAGTTCGCGATGGTCGCCGCCCCGCCGCCTCAGCAGAGCGCAGCACCTGATTGGTTACGGCTGCAGTCCAAACCCATTGCAGATTGCTCAGCTTTTTTTC
Organism: Penaeus vannamei; assembly: GCF_003789085.1. NCBI lineage: Eukaryota > Metazoa > Arthropoda > Malacostraca > Decapoda > Penaeidae > Penaeus > Penaeus vannamei. The sequence goes on along the minus strand of NW_020869649.1, from coordinate 240,506 downwards.
CTGGTGGTTACCACGCTCTGCGCCAGTCATGATCTGTAGCAGCCAGATGGTGCGCAGAAGTTTGTGTTTATTTGTTTGTTGGTGCGTTTGTTTATTATGCTGCGTTTGTGTGTCCTGATGAGAGTCTACTGATGAACATGAATATATAAATACGATGGCGTATCGAAATCCTTGTAGGCCAATGGTTATACGTACACTCATTATACTTCATGTATGCATGATGTGCAAAAGCTTCTGTGTGAGGATTATCCTTATATTTAGAAGATATCTTTCTTTGCGTATGTCTTTCTGTATACATATGAATCAGATTTCTTAGCCTTCAAATTCACAAATTTACAGTTAGATGCATATGTCTCAACAAGTTAGCTCCAAGTTTGTTTTCTTTTAAATAAATAACTGTACTGAAACTGTATTATATCATTATTTCGAGAAAAAGGTAATATAAGCATGGAATATCCATTTGAAATCTTTTAGTACTTACAAAAAAAAAAAAATAATAATTCTACGAAATCGGACTAAAGAAGATATTCCAATTAATTTCCTAAGTATCCGTATTTAGGAATTTTAATTTATTGTCAGTTGTAACAATATTAATAATCCCCAGACAATTTGGCGATAGTAACGATACTACTGGCATGATGATTATATTGATGCTTGACCGAGCCAATTTAAAGTGCTAAGCCCATGGACCAAGTATTTTTTTGTTTTCACAACTCATGATTTTAATTCATTTGCACTCTTCATTCGTATTATTGAAAAAGTATCACATTTACGTGTTGCATTTATACCAGGCTTGATTTTCTTAGTGTACTTGCGGATTTACAATCGAATGTTTTTATAAATGCTGAGAACCATTCTAAACCTTCATAGTTTTAGGTTCGAATCTCAATCCAGGTTTTAGTCTTCCAAACGATGCGGCTCACAACCATCAATGTTGTGAATAAAATACTAATACTTTGAGATTTCAACGCAATAACAATATATACTTCGCTACGTAGAATCCAGAGTTACATTTGTGGTAGATATATTATTCTGTAAAACTGGTGTGAAGCCTGTTGCCAGTTGGATGAAAGAACGCCGTCGATTTTATTATGGGCATTGTTTTTTTTTTTCTTTTTTAAATGCTTATCTTATCCACAGGGCAATCTTGGAAAGTGAGAATGATGTGTTCGGGACAGCGAAATAGAAGGCTTTCTTGAACAGATCCGTTTCGCAGAATGGGTCCAGCAAGTCGAGGCACAACGTATAACCTGATTTGTTATATATTAAACATTCAGTGCAGCCAAATGATGAGTATTTTATATACATAAACTTTAGACATGATTTCATAGCGGTATCTAAAGAAAAGGATGGACCCAGTTTGATTCAGCACCTTAGAGTATTACGCTGTAACCCATAAGAGGGAGGCTTAATCGCTCGTCTCGATAGTCTCCGTGAACGAAAATAAAAACTTTCCTCGTCACTATTAATCGCTTAGGAAAAGGCGGAGAAATACTAGGTGACGCAAAAAATGGAATGGGAAATGTGATAGATGGTATGCCATTAAGATGAAATAAAAGTCAGCGAAGTATAGTAAAATAATAACACCCAAATGCGTGTGGGTGTCTTTAAATGCCCTGTAAGTGTGTCTGTGGTGTGTGTGTGTGTGTGTCGTGTGTGAGTTGTGTGTGTGTGTTCCCTGTATTACTATACATATATATGTATATCACATATATATCATATATTAAACTAACATATATACTATATTACTATACTATCTACTATCTATATATAGTATATCAACAATACACATACATATATATATATTACTATACTATATATACTATGTATACTATACTATGTAACCTAACTATACCTACCTAACTATATAATACTTAATGTATACTCTATTATATGTATGTATATACCTATATATACTGCTATAATCTAATCTATTATATATATACATCGCTGATATATATATTAGAGGTGTGTCACACCTTGTGTGACTGTACATATCTTATCACTCTATCTATCTATCCACTATATTTTAATATATATATATAATACTAATACTATTTCTATACTATATATATATATAAGTATGTATATAAACATATACCTATATATATACTCTTATATTATAAAACATACACACACATTTATATAGGTCGTGCTCCTAAACTTCTACTACATATATAATATATATATACCACTTCATCTTATATATGTTGCTCGTGTTTGTGCTGTACGTGTTGTCTGTGTGTGTTTCCTGTGTTGTCGTGTTCACTGTGTATTGTTGCCTCTGTGGCTAACGTATACTACACTATAATCCTATATATATATATATGTAGTACTGTATGTATGTACGACGTATCGTATACAACCCAACTTATATATGCAACTATTACATATATAAACTTCAACAGATATTATATATGCGGGTCTTACATAATTAACTACAAATATAACTACTATATATAACTATCTCATATAACAATATAATATATATGGTTTGTCCTATATGAACCCTATATACTACTAATATATTATTATTACTTTATTCTATATAACTTATATCATCTAACTAATCTACTCTATATATATTACTCATTATAATCTATCAATACATAACATATATATATTTAACATATACTATATACTATACATACTATAACATATATCTTTTATCTACTACCTATATATACTATTTATATTATACATCACATCACCTATTATATTACTTATATATATACCATTATATAAACCAATCCACTACATAATATACCTACCTACTCCTATATCTATATTAAATATGATCTATACATACTTATCTATACTACTTATAACTATAAACTTATATAATACTACATATCTACATACATTAACAGTTATGCATCGACGTCAAATGCGCCACACACATGTTCATATATAGATCGCGTGCCAGCCGCGCGCCGCGCGTGTGTCTGCGTCATACACACACACACACACACACACACACACACACACACACCCACCACACACCACACACTACACATATACTATACTAACTCAACTATATATATAGTCGTGCCCATCCCGTATAGCTGTGTTGTGTGTGTGTGTGTGTTCTTGTGCCTTGTCTGTGTGAGATCGGCTGTATGTGTGCTGAAAAAATAATACCATGCACAATTAACACATACTATTACCACCTATACAACTTATTCTATATATATCTATTACTACTAATTACTAACTACCTAATTAAACTCTACTTATATACTATATATTAATAATACAACCATACACTAATGATACTACTATATAATACAAACTACCATATATGCATCATACAAATATTATACATAAACCATATAACTACATATTATACTACTAAACTATTCTAAATAATAAAACTACTTCATACATATATATACTCTCATATATATTCCTATATATATATAAATACTAATAATCATACTATACAAACATACATACATTGCACACACTAACTACAACCTACTACACTATACATATCATACATTATACTATACTAATTATTACCTACATCTATATATATAATAAAACCTATATATATATATACTATCTATTATGTACTTATATATGCTATACTGATTATACTATGTTATGCGTGTGTCGTGTGTGTGCGTCTGTGGGTGTGGTGTGTGTGTTGTGTGTGTGTGTGGGCCTGTGTTGTTGCGTGCGTGTGTTGTGCTGTGTGTTTGTTCGTGTGTGCGGGTGTGTTTGTGCCGCTGTGTAATGTGTGGCGTGTTCCCACTTTCCCGTGGTGTTGTTGTTCGTGCGTGTGTGATAATTATACTATAATATACATATATCCCTAGATATTATATATATATATATATTATATATATATTATATTACACACACACACACACACACACACACACACACACACACACACACACACACACACACACATCTGTCCATACATTATGTTGTCGCGCGTGTGTTTATATGTATGTGGCGTTTCTGCCTTGTATTACTACTATACTATTATCTAATAATACTTATATTATTTAATATTATATATATGCTAATATTATATCTCTATATTACTATATATATATATATACCTAGTCTCACATAATATGGGTGTTGTTGTGTGGAGTGTGTGGTGTCTCGTTGTGTGGTGTGTGCGTGCCTGTGTGGGCTGGTTTAATGAGCTGCCATGTTGTTGTAGTTATATACACTACATATAGACATGTATGTGCTGTGCCGTTTATTACTATTCCATTCTTATATAGTATATATCTGCTATTTGTATTATATTTTAAACATACACATTTAGTCGTGTGTGTGTTAATTTCTCTTCTGGGGAAAAGCCCGGGGGAAAATATGTTTCTAATTTACCCGGCTTATTGCAACTTATCAATATAAATTTACGAACTTATACTATATACTACTACATATAATATACTATACTATACATTTATTCTTATATATAGACACACACACACAACCACACACACCACCACACACACACACTACCACACACACACACACACACACACACACACACACACACACACACACACAACATATACACACACATCTTCCATTACATTTGTGTGTGCCCGTTTATCAGTATGCGTGTTTCTGTGTTATTGCTATAAATACCACTATACCTATATACTATACTATCATTACTTACTAATATTACTATACAATCCATATGTGCCCTGTGCTGTCACTTTGCTGTGGGTGTCCGTGTGTGTCCTACCCGTGTGTTGTGTGTTGCTGCTGTGCTGTGGCTGTGTGGTGTGTGTGTGTGTGTATATAGGTGTGCGCCCTATTGTGGTATATTACATACACTATAGACATGCTATTGCTGTTAATCCCCGTGTTTGTACTATATATATACCATTTATATAAGACATAATATCTGTATTTGTATTTATTATAAACATACACAATGGTGCTATGTATGGATAGGATATTATGTTTATACGACTATATCATATTATATCATATACACTATACTAACATATATATATATCTCAATATAACTATATATATATTATTTACTATATATAATATCTATCATTATATATTATTATATACCTATTTATATCATAGTCACTATAATACACCTACTTAACTCCTTATATATATACTCGTTAAAACACACACACCACACCACACATACGCAATGTGCGCGCCGCGCGCGCGCGCTGTGCTGTACCTGTGGCGTATGCGTGTTGTAACAACCCCCCCCCCCCACCACCCCCCCCCACACACACACACATGCATCGTTTCCCGCAAACAAGCCCCAACCGAGCACGTGACTCCACTAGTCCCGCAAACACCACTTTCTTGCCCCAAGCACTCCCCTACAAATCACCAAAACACTTAATATCCCCCCCTAACACCGCCACTATTGAACAGCGATGTATGACGCTAAGCCAAAGGCAAGCCGCGGAATTTGTCATTTGCATTTATCTCGTCGAATCATATATGCATGGTTCCATTTACATTTGTGGATTTTCTAAGTAAAATTCGTATTAGTTATATCTTACATTTATTTTATCACTGGCGTGTTTCAAGTATCTTATGAAATAGATTTATCTGCCACCAATAGGAACCCATACCCATAACGTCGGTCGTTCTCGCGCGTCATACATGTGGGTGGTGTTGAATGCATGCAACACACACCCATAAACCTACAGCCCCACTATAACTAACTCCTACTATAATATATACTAACTATATATATACTATTCATCTACTATATATATTACTACTATATATACTATATAATACTTACATCATATATAGGGTGTATAATATATAATAACTAATATACTATCATATATATATATATAACTACTAATATATATTATATACACTACTATTCTATATACTAGGTGTAATCTTATATAACTATACCTATATCTTATATATATATACTATATATCTATATTATAGGTACTGCTATACATATATACTATCTATATATACCCTATATTATACGTTATTCATATACATAACGTCATATAACTATATATATATATATATATAATATATGTCTTATATATACTACTACCACTCTATAAGAATAACTAAACATTATATAATATATGTCTATAGATGTATTATATATATCCTATATATATGTGTTGCTGTTTCTGTTGTGTGTGTGCTGTTGGTTGTGTGTCGTGTACTGTGTGGTGTGTGGCGTATCGGTGTGTGGACTGTATCTATATACTATACATATGCACCAGCACACACACACACACACACAACCACACACCACACACACACACCCCACGCACACACACACCACACACACACACACACACCACACACACACACACACACACCACACAAAAAACTACTACTATATATAATATCATTAACATACTATACCCTCATTATACCCTACACATAACTAATATATGGAGCTATAATATATACATAAGTACTATACTATAATATACACACCTATACCTTACCATATACTACTACCATATATATAACTATACATACATATATATACATATATATTATATGTATAGACTATATATACTATGGCCCCCCCCAACGGGTGTGCGGGTTATATACCTATATCATAATATATGTGTGTCTTTGTGCTGTGTGTGATCTGATGTGTGATCTGTGTGTGTGTATATATAATCTAAACATACATACATACAATTCTTACAATACCAACTAAACATACATACATAACATGCAATACACATATGCACACACTTACCACTACATATATAATATATAAACATTACATAATACTACTATACTATACTATATCATATATAATTATTACTTTTATATATATTTATTGCATATACACTATACCAATACATACATACTTATATTATATATATTTATCTACATATATACATCATATAATATATTTATTGCATATATCATATCAAATACATACACGATACCACATATACACTAAATATATATACATAATAGCATAGATATCAGAAGATAGAAGAAGATCGTATAAACTATACCTAACCATTCCTCCCCATATATCTACTATATACGATAATACTATAATATAATACGCTATATATACCACCTATACTATACACACACACACACCAACACCACACAACCACACACACACACACCACATCACACACACAACACACTCACCACACCACACACACACACACCACAACACCTCACGCACCTATATTGTTGCGTGCGTTGTATGTTGCTGCGAAACACTACATACATCATAATATACATATAATATATTATATATATAATATATTATATATTCAATATAATTAACTATGTATGTACTGTTATGCACTATATCATAGACTATATATGTATGTATTTTCTGTGTCCTCTTCTATATACATACCTACTCTCATACTATCATATATAATATATCTAACCTTATACCTATAAAACTATATTTGTGTTGTGTGGTGTGTGTTTGTTGTGTGTAATTATGTAACTAGGTATCCATGCCGTATGGTTTTATAAGTATACTGTATACACACGCACACACCACACACTCACTCATTCCCTTTCACTCACTCACACCCCACACCTTACACAAACACACACGCACGCACTCTCTCTCTCTCTCTCTCTCTCTCTCCTCTCTCTCTCGTCTTCTTCTCTCTCTCTCCTCTCTCGCTCTCTCCTCTCTCTCTCTTCTCTCTCTCTCTCTCTCTCTCTTTCTACTTCTCTCTCTCTCTCTCTCTCTCTCTCTCTCTCTCTCTCTCTCTCTCTCTCTCTCTCTCTCTCTCTCTCTCTCCTCGCTCTCACACACACACACACACACACACACCACACATCACACACCACACACACACCTACACACACCACACACACACACACACACACTCTTTCTAGCGCTGTAGACTACAACTACGCTCAACCATGCACATCTGCCGTTGTGGTTGTGTGGTTGTTGTGCTAAACGGTTCGTGCTGCGTGTATGTGTATATAACTATAACTAGTATACTTATTATATATACCTACCTCTTACTATGTAATATATATACATAATATATACTATATACTCAGACACCTATACCATAGCCTACATATAAAAAGTGTCACACAACAACGCGCCGCCTCACACTTCATCGCATACACAACTAAATACTACACCATTTTACATACACACATGCGCCACACTTCACAGCACTACACCACACAACACACACACACACACACCACACACACACACACACACACACACACACCACACCACCAACACACTACACACACATACTATATATATTACTATATATATATATATTATATATATTATAATATATACACACACATAGTAATATATACCCCTCTATATATGACTATCACACTATATATATATATATATATATACTACATAGTATACTATGTATGTATTATATTTAGACCCCCTCTGTGTGTGTGCGCTAATACCCTATACCTATACACTTATACTATATAACTTATCTCTACTAATACCTACTATATACTATTATACACTTATATCTATATATACTATGGTATATTATCAATATATGCTATATAACTCTATACATCTCACTATTATTATAGTTCGTTATATGATACTATATTTACACTTCTTACAAAGCATATTTTTATATCAATGAATTATTTGTATTTCTATCGTATATATATCTCGTCACTCTATGTTTCACATCTACACACAGATATATACCCATTATACTTAAAATACTATATCTATACCTTACCCTATCTATAAACTTATACATTATATATAATATAATATATATATAAAAAAAACTATACTATAATCTTATATATATACCTAATTACTATACATATACTACATCATATACTACACATTGCCTGTATACATACATCCCCGCACACATATAAATACATACTATCTATTACATGTAAACAATCATACACATACCACCCCACACACACGTCCACACACCCCTATACCTATATACTGCATAACTACTTGCTTCTATATATAATTGTATGTGTGTTTGTATATATATTTATTTTTATTAATTTTTATATACATAATCTATATACTAGTCATCAATATATATTGTGGTGGATGACATTGTGTGTGTGTGCTCTGTGCGAGCTGTTGTAGCGTGCGTATCGGGTGTGTGTGTTGTTGCGTGTGTTGTGTCGTGTGTGTGTGTGTGTTCTCTATTTGAGAGCGCGTGTTGTTAGACACACACCACAAAAACACAACACCACACACACACACACACACACACAACACACATATTATACTAATATACCTACACTATAGTATTATACCGACCTCGAGATACTTACACCCCATTAGTGACCCTAAATTATGGGTGGTGTGCTGTGGTGGGGGACTGTGTGTGCGCTCTGGTGGCTGTTCGGTGGGTGATACCGGCCGTGTGCGGGTGATGGTGGTGGGCGTGTGCACTGCTGTGGTGGCTGGTAAATTACTTCTAACCCTTACCCCATCCGCCCGCCCCCCCCACCACATCCACCTAACCCTCTACCTCCTTCCCCTCCTACCTTCTTGCCCTAACCCCTTCCCAACCCACCGCACCCGTCTCTCTCTACTCCCCCCTCCCTCCCTCTCCCCTCCTCCCCACCTCCACTCACCCTCCCCTTCCTCCCCTCCAATTACCCAATTAAACCCCCTCCCCTCACTTCCAACTTCCCTTTACACCCCAACCCCTTCACCCACACCTCGCCTCTCTTCCCTCTACCTACCCTCCAAAAAACCACCTACCCCCCCAAACCCCCAAATAACCCTTTGCTTCCACCCTCCCCCCCCCCTAACCTCTTCCTTTACCCCACCCACCCCACCTTCCCTGCTCCCCCCCCCCACTCCTTTACTCCCCCCCCCACCCCACCTTCCCTTCCCCTCTTCCCTACCTCTTTACCCTACCCTCCCCAATAACCCTTCTTCCTTACCCTCCCACGCCCTCCCCAACCTTACGCCCCCCCCTCTCGCACCCACTAAACAACCCTCCTCTACCCTACCTCGTCACCCTCCCCCTCATCACCTTCCCCCCCCTCCTTACCCCCCCCCACTCCTTTAACCCCCTAAACCCCACCGCCCCCTCCCCCCTCCACAACTAAACATTCCCCACCCCACCCCCTAACCTCCCCCCTCTCCCAACTCCCCCAATAAACCCCCTCACCTCTCTCCCACCTCCACCTCCTCTCCCCTCCCTCCCTCTTCCCTTTCCTCTCTCCTCCACCCTACCCTCCCCCTTACTATACAATATGTAGTTATATACATATGCTACCCTATACATATACTATCTTAACCACTATACTACTATCATCTGGTGTGTGTGCTGTTGATGCGTGTGTGGTATGTGTGTTTTTGTGTGTCCCTGAGGCTCGTGTGCGTGTGTGTGGGTTGTGTCGTCGTTGTGTTGTGTTGGTGTGACTGCGTTCTCACCCCACCGTGCGTGTCCCCCTCTACCCAGCTGTGTGCTGTATATGATATACTGCCTATACTATACTATTTACTTCTATATTTCATATATATATATACTATACTATACTCTATTATACTATGTTATTTTATGATGTACTATCACCTATTATATATATACTACCTACCCTCATATACAAATACCAGTATACTATTATAATTATCCAATCTTATGTGACATGGCGCATTTACACTATTCAACCTCATATCTATCACATAGAATATATCCAATCATCCACAGCCAGTGAGAAATAATTTCGTCAGGTATGATAGCCATCATCAGGTAATACATCACGTCGCCTAAATTCAGGTGCTGTCATATCTCTACGTACACATTACTAATAACTGAAACAGGGCAGTGTTACTTCATATTATGAATAGCATCCACACTGTTGGTGCACTATTTAGCATGGGTTAACTAAGCATATTTTAACAGCAGACTATAGCTGACAGTTCTCTTTTCTAGTCGTTAGGGATACATACACATGTATGTGTATATATAATATATATATATATATATATACATATATATATATATATATATATATATTATATATATATATGTGCGGGTGTGCGCGCGGTGTTTGTGCGTGCGGTGTGCACGAGGGGTGTGTTGTGCGTGCGGGTGTGCACGCGGGTGTGTGGCTTGCGGGTGTGCACGCGGGTGTGTGTGCGTAGGGTGTGTGTGCGTGCGGGTGTGCCGCGGTGTGTGCGTGCGGTGTGTACGGGTGTGTGTGCTGCGGGTGTGCAGCGGGTGTGTTGTGCGTGGGGGTGTGACGCGGGTGTGTGTGCGTGCGGAGTGTGTGTGCGTGGGGTGTGTGCACAGCGGGTGTGTGTGTGTGCGGTGTGTGCACGCGGTGTGTGTGCGTGGCGGTGTGGGTGCGTGCGGGTGTGTGTGCGGTGTGTGTGCGTGCGGGTGTGCAGCGGTGTGTGTGTGCGTGCGGGTGTGCACGCGGGGTGTGTGGTGCGTGGCGGGTGTGCACGCGGGTTGTGTGTGCGGGTGTGCACGCGGGTGTGTGTGCGTGCGGGTGTGCACGCGGGTGTGTGTGCGTGCGGGTGTGCACGCGGGTGTGTGTGCGTGCGGGTGTGTGTGTGTGGTGCGGGTGTGCACGCGGGTGTGTGTGTGTGCGCGGGTGTGTGTGCGTGCGTGTGCAACGCGGTGTGGTGTGCGGGTGTGGTGCGTGCGGGTGTGCACGCGGGTGTGTGTGTGGGGTGTGTGTGCGTGCGGGTGTGCCGCGGTGTGTGTGGTGCGGGTGTGGCACGCGGTGTGTGTGTGTGCGTGCGGTGTGCGTGCAGGGGTGTGTGTCGTGCGGGTGCACGCGGGTGTGTGCGTGCGGGTGTGCACGCGGGTGTGTGTGCGTGCGGGTGTGCAGCGGTGTGTGTGTGTGTGTGTGCGTGCGGGTGTGCACGCGGTGTGTGTGTGTGCGTGTGGCGGTGGTGTGTGTGTGCGGGTGTGCACGCGGGTGTGTGTGTGTGCGTGTGCGGGTGTCACGCGGGTTGTGTGTGTGCGTGCGGGTGTGCACGGGTGTGTGTGTGTGTGCGCACGCGGGTGTGTGTGTGCGTGCGGGTGTGCACGCGGGTGTGTGTGTGTGTGCGTGCGGGTGTGCGGGTGTGTGTGGTGTGCGTGCGGGTGTGCACGCGGGTGTGTGTGTGTGCGTGCGGGTGTGCACGCGGGTGTGTGTGTGTGCGTGCGGGTGTGCGCGCGGGTTTGTGTGCGTGTGTGCACGCGGGTGTGTGCGTGCGTGTGTGCACGGGGTGTGTGTGCGTGTGTGCACGCGTGTGTGTGTGCGTGCGTGTGGTCACGCGGGTGTGCGTGCGTGTGTGCACGCGGATGTTCGTGCGTGTGTGCACGCGGGTGTGCGTGAGTGTGTGCACGTGGGTGTGGGCTGTATGCATGCGTGCGGTGTGTGTGTGTGTGTTTCTCTACTAAACCTGCAGCTTCGAACATCTGCCGCATGCAGATCACATTTTGCTCATCCTGTTAACATCCGTTTTCTAGTCTTCATCTTCGTATTTTCCTTTCTACTGAGCCCTGTATCGTAATCTACCAAGAAGTCAATTGCAGGGCAACCATCTTTTTGTTTACAAATCAGCGTATAAACCAGCAATTCATTATTAATCAGTAGATATAATGCCACATTACATGCCATCAATGAGATATATGAAATCGCAGTGAAAGATGGTTAACAATAAAAAGAGAGAGAGAAAAAAAAGTTTTCTTCGAACTCATGTAAAGCTGAATTCCAGGTTGTATACAAACTGTTCTGCCGTTATGAAATGTATTTCTCCTCGTTGGTAGTTGCCTCTCATTACGGCCTCTTTCCTTCTCTGTCTTGATCGATTTCCATCTGTCGATTGTATGGCTGGTGGGACAGTCCAGTGAACAGTGATGTGTTCCCGCCAATCTCTTTCAGTTCTAGCACTGTTATTGTTAGTTTTCTATATCTCCCTCCTCTCTCTTCTCTCTCCTTTTTTCGTTCATATTTCATACAATTTGCTAGGTCCTAATCTTTAGTGGAATTGAGTGGACTCCGGGTTTTCTTTGGAAAGTTTATTCAATAAGTTTATGCGGGAGGGACGGAGAAACAATTGAGCTTTACCGGTTACAGAACTCCCTATTTTTCC
>NW_020869649.1:202458-207458 GCF_003789085.1 Penaeus vannamei | reverse complement strand
ATTGATTATAATAATAAGAATGATGATAATGATGATAGTATTATTATTGATTATAATGATAAGAATAATGATAATGATGATTGTATTAATATTGATAATGATAAGAATAATGATAATGATGATTGTATTATTGATTATAATGATAAGAATGATGATAATGATGATAGTATTAATATTGATCATAATGATAAGAATGATGATAATGATGATTGTATTATTGATTATAATGATAAGAATGATGATAATGATGATATTATTAATATTGATCATAATGATAAGAATAATGATAATGATGATTGTATTAATATCGATCATAATGATAAGAATAATGATAATGATGATTGTATTAATATTGATTATAATGATAAGAATGATGATAATGATGATAGTATTAATATTGATTATAATGATAAAAATAATGATCATGATGATAGTATTGATATTGATTATAATGATAAGAATGATGATAATGATGATAGTATTAATATTGATTATAATGATAAGAATGATGATAATGATGATAGTATTAATATCGATCATAATAGATGATGATATTAATATTGATTAATGATAAGAATGATGATAATGATGATAGTATTATATTGATCATAATGATAAGAATAAATGATAATGATGAATGTATTAATATCGATCATAATGATAAGAATAATGATAATGATGATTGTATTAATATTGATTATAATGATAAGAATGATGATAATGATGATAGTATTAATATTGATTATAATGATAAAATAATGAATGATGATAGTATTGATATTGATTATAATGATAAGAATGATGATAATGATGATAGTATTAATATTGATTATAATGATAAGAATGATGATAATGATGATAGTATTATTGATTATAATGATAAGAATGATCGATCATAATGATCATAATGATAAGAATGATGATAATGATGATAGTATTAATATTGATTATAATGATAAGAATGATGATAATGATGATCGTATTAATATTGATCATAATGATAAGAATGATGATAATGATGATAGTATTATTATTGATTATAATGATAAGAATGATGATAATGATGATAGTATTGATATTGATTATAATGATAAAAATAATGATCATGATGATAGTATTGATATTGATCATAATGATAAGAATAATGATAATGATGATAGTATTGATATTGATTATAATGATAAGAATGATGATAATGATGAAAGTATTAATATCGATCATAATGATAAGAATAATGATAATGATGATTGTATTACTATTGATTATAATGATAAGAATGATGATAATGATGATTGTATTAATATTGATCATAATGATAAGAATAATGATAATGATGATTGTATTAATATTGATCATAATGGTAAGAATGATTATAATGATGATAGTATTAATATTGATTATAATGGTAAGAATGATGATAATGATGATAGTATTAATATTGATTATAATGATAAGAATGATGATAATGATGACAGTATTTATATGGATCATAACGATTGATATTAATACTCATTGTATTTAATCTGCCCAATTTAACAATGATAATGATGATTGTATTAATATTGATCATAATGATAAGAATAATGATAATGATGGCAGTAGTCTTAGAAATAATGATGGTGATAATAATAACAATGATGTGAATAATAATGGTAATAATGATAATGATGATAGTAATAGTGATAATGTTTATGATGATAATAATAACATTATTAATGGTGATAATAATGAAAACTAGAACCACTCAGAGCGCGCATACCTCCGCAAGGCAACAGGGTCACTGATGTAATAAAATATTCACACTTGAAGAATTACATAAAAAATGATAATGATTTAAGTGCCAAAAAAGTTTTAGTTGTCCCTATCTCGCGATGCTAATGATTCCTGTAAGAAAAATCGTGGATCACCAAAATTTAATGGCAACTTATTCATAAAAGTCTGTTCATAATTTTTTGCGAACAAGCGAACAAACAACACTACTTGGGAGAAGTAACATTATCAATAATGATAACAATGATAATGATAATATCTATGATAACAATGATGGTAACTGGCAATAATAATGATAAATGATAATGATAATATCTATGATAACAATGATGGTAACTGGCAATAATGATAATGATAACAATGATAATGATAATATCTATGATAACAATGATGGTAACTGGCAATAATGATAATGATAATGGTAATGATAATAATAAAACTAACGATAGCGATTTTTCTTTTTTTTCTCTCTCTTTTCAATCGTCCGCAGATGAAACGACAGAGAATTTAGATTTTCCTTTAGTATTTGACAAATCCGTTGCGAAAATATGATATTCTAACATTATCTTTTCTTTCTGTCCTTTGATTTGCTTATCGTGTTATCATTAACAATACAAATGTCACAGTCTGCAGCCGATATAAAAATCGGACGTATTTCCGTGATAAATTATTAAGTTCTACAAAAAAAAAAAAAAAAAAAAAAAAAAATGTTTAAAAAATATAGGATTTAAAACCACCTTTTTATCACAATATTTTTTGTTCCCTTTTTCTAGAAATATCAAGCAGTAGATGAAAAAATACATATAAGTTGTATTGTACGATCGTCATGATGAATAATGATGGCTTTCTCATTAATAAAAATCAAAGCGAAAATTACCAGTTTGGATAAATAAACCAATTAATCACAATAAAGACAAATTGATCAAACGATATCATACTGGGGATACAGAGCGTAAAAAAAATCCCGGCATTTTACAACCAATAATAATTGGCTATGATTTTTATCCATCGGAGAATTAACAGCATTGATAATATTAATGATTAACTGTTTCACATGTTATGTTATAAATTTCGTGAAACATATGAAAAAAAGCGATGAATATAAGTTATTGAAGGAGAATTGGGCAGATGAATCGCAGATATACATTTTAGCCAACGCGTGAATTAATCCTTCCACGCTCCCAATCAGCTGTTTCCCCGTATCCATTGCCGTAATTTAGCAACAAAACACCATCGAAGTTTCAGCTGTGATACATTTTCGGCCTGTGTGCTACGTGTCTGTCTGGTATTCGTCGGTGGAAACTTGAGCAACAGGGTGGCAATCAGTTTCCCTACATGATGGGGCTGTCTCGGTGATGGCCAGTTTCGGAAGCCTTCAGCCTATATTTTGGTAAATATTTCTTTGTTTTTAGATTCGAAGAGCGTTTCTTTTATCCCATCTATTTATCTACTAATTTATTTACCAATGTATCTATTCATTCGATGCCTTATTCTTGGGCTTATCTATTTATCTATTGATTTATGAGAATGTTTTGAACACATTCCTTATGACATTTGATGTAATAATGATAATAGCAATAACAATAACAATTTTCTTTATTTAGATTTATAGTTTATTAATCGAGACTGAAACAGCAAAAGTCTGTATTCATCAAAGATCAAACATATCACATTCTGTAGATTATTTCTTGTAACTCCGTGATATATCTGCTTTGCAAACATTTCAGTAAAACATTTAGATAATATCATACTGTTTTGCTAATATATCACAATTTTCAAATGAGAGAAAACGTATTTTATGAAAATCTAAAATGATTAATAGAGCGACCCGGACACTACGTCTGAAAATGATTATAATAATAATAATGATAACAGTCAACATGATAGTAATGATAAAGATAATAATAACAGTTATAATGATGATGATAATCATTAGTCTAAGAGTAATGAAGGTGATAACAATAGTGATACTGGACAGAAAGGAACTGTCCATAGTGTATAGTGAGCATGTCCTTGAACTAACATGTCCCCTAACATGTCTACTTAGATATGGGACCAACTCTGACTTCTTGAATGATAATGATGATAACACCAATAATGATAATGATAACATTGATAATATTGATAGTGATAATAACGAGGGTAATGATGATGATGATAAGGATAATGATTAAACAAGAAGAAAAAAGATATATACATATATTTATATATACACAAATAGATACACACATACACACACAACACCACACACACACACACACACACACGCACACAAACACGCACACACACACACACACACACACACACACACACCACACACACACACACACACACACACACACACACACACACACACACACACAAATATATACATATATATATATATATATATATATATATATATATATATATATATATATATATATAATATATATACATGTACGTGTGTGTGTGCGTGTTTGTGATAGATTTGGGGAAAATTTAGGAATTAAGAATAAAATCATAAATCAAAGACAGGACTTTGAGATAAAGGAGAAAAAAAACAGAACTATAATAATAGTTACAGGCTCTATAGATGCAGAAAAGTCCACCCACGTTTGCCTTTAATGGAAGCGAGTTCAAGCGACTGCAGGTTGTCGACTCTGAGCTCGAAAGAGAGAGATACACCCAGACCATAATCAATTTATTCGGATTTTTTTTTACGAGTTTTTGACTTTTATTTCCTTTCTGACGTGTTCATTGTAGGTTGAACATAGAGTCACTGCGTTGCATTATGATTATTATATATCTATTTAACTATTTTTAGTTAATGTATATATATCCGCATTGATTTTACTTGTATAAGATCATTGCTTTATTTTCCTGTCTGTGAGATTTAGGGGAATTGAGATTCATAACCTTAAACCTGATATACTTAATAATTTGGCAATTAGGACTGGGATTTAACTGTGATTTATCGCCAAAGCATAATGAAATACGCAATTACATTTCACTTACATGTCAACACATAATTAGTCTCCATGAACTGATGAAATATTTTATAGAAAAGATTACACAGTAGGAAAAAATATTGAGGTTTAGATATCATCAATTCCTTTCCTTTTGCAGTAAGTGCTTTTGATAAATGAATGGTTTTGTCACATTGTGGAAACGAAAACTCTCTTCCTCATGCAATATATGTGCAATCTAATTGGCTGGCTTTCTTTCCATACCTGCATGTCAGATTTTGT